>PVJX010032674.1:0-20283 GCA_004027295.1 Dolichotis patagonum
TCTGTATCAGCATCATTATGGAATCCCCTAGGGTAGCCCTGTCCAAACAATCCACTGTTGATACAGAAGCTGTCAATTTACAGAGGACTACTGCTAGCCATTTAAATTTCAGTGGGCATCACAATATCTCCTAAAGATGAACACTTTCTCCATTTTGTAGAGGAGATAACGGGCTTAGTAAATTAGAATGACTCAAAAGTCAAAAAGGTCATGCGTGTCAGGCAGGGGGTTGGAACACAGCTTTATAACTGGACTCCCGGAATCCTGCCGTCCTAGATCACTTCCTGTGTACAGTTGCTGATATCTGGGGACTCAGAACCTTAGTGACTGACATACAACTCTCTTACCAAAGACTAGTGTGAGTTGTCTTTGGGTAAATTACTTAATTTCTCTAGAGGCCACAATGTTCAAATGAAAAGTACAAATTCACCAATTCAGCAAGTTATTGGATGTTAGTAGATTCAGTGATAAGTATCTAGGAGACATTTATATCTACTTAACAGCCTCTTCAGTCCTTCGCTGTGTGGCCTTTGGCAACTCCTTCCACCTGTGAGCCACTATGCAAACTAAGTGATCCATGCTGCAGAGCTTGTACACAAATTAGATGAGCCGCTCAAAGATAGCAGAAGTATGTGGTACAAAGTCATTACACTGCCCACACTCTTCTGAGCTCTGGGGATGGTGACAGTGATGGAGAAGTGTCACTGGGTCTACTGTTATTCACATCTGCCCTATAGAGTCTCCCATGATAGCCAAAACAGGGCTGTGCATTTGAAGGACTGAACTATGGGCCAGGATGCAGACATCATCACCTATGTCCCTCCAAGTACAATTCACAGCCAACTGACATTTTGTGGAAGAAGAAATACTCCAAGCAAAACTGACCCTCACAGCCACTGTCTCAGTGAGAAGGCATTCATTAGATATGGAGAACAAATTGGATTTTATCTGCAAAGCAAGAGTTTACAAACCCAAGGACAAGCAATACCCTCTTCCTAGGAATTTGCAAGGAGAACTATAGGTCCAGAAAATGAAACTCTCATTAAAAAGTCAGAAAAATAGCTAATATTCAAGAAGGTTTATGGACACACAGCCATTTATCAAGTATTTATTGAACTACACCTAGGTTTTTTGCTAGCTTCTTTCAAAGAATTAAAAGGAATGAAAGGATTAGTAAATAAACAATGCTGAGTTAATATACCTACTGAATTTCTTTTAGTTTTTAAAAATTACATGTAACATGTAAAAACAAAATAAAACCAATTCTATGGAGGCTAAAGAATTAAATGTGAAGCTTGAATTCATAAAGTAACAACATGAAAACATAAATGAATTTTTATCTGATCTTCAGTTGTAGTTTTTAGTGTAAATAAAATGTAGCAATGTTATTTTTGATTAAATTCTCAAAAACTTAAACAGTTTTCTAATAACAATAAACCCCACAAATAACATTAGAAATGCTAGCAAATAATATTTTAAAATTGTCAATGATTACAAAATACTCAATCTATATTGAGCAAATACAAGTGAATTACAGTCACCACAGTAACTATCAATTATGTTTCATTTTTTAACACCTTCGTATATTTCCAGATTTTACAAACAAACTCATTGTTGATATTAAGAAAATGTCTGGCATAGGGCCGGAGATTTAGCTCAGTGGCTTAAGCACCTGCCTGGCAAGCGCGAGGTCACGAGTTCGATCACCGGTACCAAAAAAAAAAAAAAAAAAGAAAGAAAAGTAAAGAAAATGTCTGGCATGCATTTTTAAAACAAATAATTGAAAGACTAAGTACTGATGAATCTAACAAATAATTGAAAGACTAAGTACTGATGAATCTAACAAATAATTGAAAGACTAAGTACTGATGAATCTAACAAATAATTGAAAGACTAAGTACTGATGAATCTAAGGATGGTGTGAAATTCTCAAACAGTGGGAATCAGTGGGCAGTATTTTGCTGCCCACTGCATGCTGAGAGTTTCTGATCAACTCTTGCATGATCAGATGAGGAGGAGGAACTGGATTTTCTCTAGGACCTAAAATGTTTACAGACTCTATTCCAGCTATCACCCATCTGAGAATTTGTATTTATTTATATCCCTTCAGAATGGAGCCAAGAAGTTGGTAAATTCATTAAAAAGTCATGAAATGTCTGAGATTCTTGGAGGTCTAATGAGTTCCTCTACTGGGGCAGACCAGTATAGGAACTTAATGTTTTTTACTTTATTTTTTTATTAGTACCTATTTGTCAAATACACTGATCATATTCATCACAGGGAATTTATAGTTGTATATAATACTACTTTTTTCCTTCTTCCTCTCCATTCCTTCAAGCCCTCTTACCTTCCCCATCTACAAAAGCTGTATTTCCATTTTTGTCTTCCCGTTCTTTCTTCCCTGTTACCATTCCTTCCTATCCTCCTCTTCACTCCTTTGTTGCCCCTCCCATTTCAGTATGTTCTTCCTACTTTTCAGTGTCTGTCCTCCAGTATGTTCCTCATTTGATCTTTGGGCTTCTCACATAAGAGAAACAATGTAATACATAAACTTGAATGTTGATTAATTTCACTTAAAATTATGGTGCATCAGTTTTTCTACAAATGACTCAAACTTACCCTTTTTGGCAGAGTAATACTTCAGTGTATATGAATGCATTTTCTTTACCTAATAATCTTTTGATGATCATACGGTCTATTTCCAAAATTGAGCTATTATAAATTGTACTACTATAAACAAGTACATATACTATATGCATAGTATATATATATATGTGTGTGTATATATGTATATATGTATGTATATATATGCATGTATGTATGTATATATGTATATATGTGTGTGCATATGTATACATATTTGTGTGCATATGTATGTGTGTGTGTATATATATATCATTGTGGTATGGTGCATTTAACTCTTTCAGGAAGATACCTAAAAGGGGAAGATCTACATCAAATGGACGTTCTAGTTCTACCTTTTTTGAGGTAATGTCCACACTGATTTCCATAGTGGTTGTACCAGTTTACACTCCCATCAGCAATGGACAAGGGTTCTTTTTCTCCACAGCCTTGCTGGCATTTCTCATTGATTTATTTTTTCATAATATCCATTCTTTCTGGAGATGGAATCTCAGAGTTGTTTTAATTTGCATTTCTTGAATGACCAGTTATGTTAAACATTTCCCATATATTTGCTGCTTGTACTTCTTCTTCTGAGAAGTATCTATTCATTTCAGATGCCCACTTTTCGATTGAGTCTTTAAACTTGAAGGGACTTTAAAAAAAAAAAAATGTATTCTGTGAAATAGTCCTTTGAGCAGTAACTGGTGAATTATTTTCTCATCCTATAGATTGTCTCTTTACTCTCTTAGTTGTTTCTTTTGCTACATAAAAGCTTTTTAATTTTCTATGATCCCAGTTGTTCATTCTTTGTGATATTTCCTATGCAGTCAGGGTTTTGTTCATTAAGTCTTTGCTCACCCCTACATCTCCTAAAGTTTTACCTATTTTATCTTCCAACAGATCAAGTATTTGTTTAAATGTCTAGATCTTTGATCCTGTTCTATTTTAGTTTAGTGCATGGTGAAAGATGTGGGTCTGGTTTTAACCTTTGATGTGTGGAAAGCCTGATTCTCAGCACCATTTACTAAAGATGCTGTCTTTCTTCCAGTGAAGTTGTTTGGCTCCTTTGCAAAAGATAAGGTAGCTGAGTGTCCTTAGAGTTCTTTCTGCATTTTCTAATGTGTTCCACTGATTGTTGGGTCTCTGTTTTGGCAGTACCATGCTATGTTTATCACAGTAGCTTTGTAGTATAATTTTTAATATGGAATTATGATTTCCCTGCCTTGTTCTCCTTGCTTAGAGATGCATTTGCTATTTTAGGTCCCTCCTGTTTCCAAATGAATTTTACGGCTGTTTTCTCTAATTCTGTGAGGTATGCTATTGATATTTTGATTGACATTACATTAAATTTGTTTAACAGTTTTGGAAGTGCAGCCATTTTTGATATCCTGGTTTTGCCTATCCAAGAACAAATGGTATCTTTCCATTTTCTGCTATTATCTTCTAATTTTTTTTCAGAGTATTGTACTTTAATGTGTAAGTCCTTCATTTCATTTGTTAAATTGATTCCTAAGTATTTTATTTATCTTGATGCTATTCTGAAAGGTCTTGTTTCTATAATTTCTCTTACTGAGTTTGTTACTCACATACAGAAATGCAATTGATTTTTGAGTGCTGTTGAATTTGGTTATTAATTCTAAAATTCTTTTGGAGTTTTTGGGCACATCTATGTAGTGTATCATGTCATCTGCAAACAATGATAATTTAACTTCTTCTTTTACTTTGAAAGAGAGAAGAGAGACTAATGAAGCCCTTCAATGAAGACCAGAAAAGACTATCCACAAGAGACTGATTACTTTCCAGGAGGTAAACCTTCTCTAAATGTTTAGTGTAAGCTTAGATTGTGCTTTCTAAACTGAAATTAGCTAAGATCTCCCAACAGTTTACTTCTCAGTTCAGAAGGAAGACCTATACTGTACAACATGCTCACTTTAGTAAGGCAGAAATGAGTATGAGGTCTCCAGTGTGTCTTCCAGTAACAATGTCAAACTTGGTCACCTTCTGTCTAGAGAATGAGCATTCAAACATGATTGGAAAGAGATCTCAAATGTCTTTGACCGTTAGATATAAAACACTAAATCAAATTATTTCAGCTTTCCATGTCAAATTATCTGTTCAATAAAATGTGTTTAAAGAATGAGAATAAAAATAATAAATAAGAAAAATATAGGCAAAATAAGTATCAGTTTCTTCCCCTCTTCTAGGACGATTCACATACAACAGATAATTGCTAATTCTTACTCTGTTACAAAAGAATGATCAGCTACTTCTAAAATACCACTTTTAGATATACTTATAGAATAGATTTTATATGCAAATCAAATTACATATTACATGTCGCAGGCATGTGTCCTATGACAAGAACCAGACCTGTAGGAAATAAGGAAAGGTCACGTCAAAAATCTCAGACTTGTAACCAGTTTTTGACAATGAAAATAGTTTGTAATCTGAAACTTACACCATCAGCAGGCAAAGATCTGAAGCAGAAAAAACGCAGTGTCTCCTTCCCAAACCAGCACTACGTATTTACCAGGTGTTCATTGAAATCCACATCCATCTTTTAGGAATCACCCAGGAACTAAATCTGGGGGAATCATCATGCCAAGCTCAGCAGTGGAAGTCAGAACCCAGCCCTGCATTCAGGGTCTGGCTGTCTGCTCGTACTCCTGTCTGGTCTCACCTCTCCCCATTACTCCCTTTCGAGTGCACCAGCTGCTGTGGCTGGACCTCTGCGGGGATGGAGTGAACTGTTCAGGCTGTAGCGTCAACACCATGCTCCTTCCTGTTTCCCCCACTTACAATACCTCTCCTGGTGAACTGAGTACACTGTTCTTAGTAAAATAGTCACGTGGGTTTCAGCAACCAGACAGAACAAGTGCAGGATGGCTCTGTGCCCCAACTTGGGGAAAGCAGTGGGTCCACGGGCCACAGGGGTCCTTAGAATGTTCCTCTTGGCAAACTGAGTATATTGTACTTAATACAATGAAAATCATTCCTTGGGTTTCAGCAACCAGAAGTAGAACAAGTTCAGGATGTGATATGGTATGAAGAACACAAGGCAATATGTGGCTGTAGAGTACAAAGCCCTAAGTTCATTTTCTCTTCTCCCAGTTGCTACCCACATACTCAGAGACAGGAGGCAGGTTAGGCATCCTCCCTGAGACTCCTTTTCCTCACATTTAACTGGTACTGTGACATTTGTAGTTTACTTTCAGTTTTACTTGAGCGCAGCTGTGTGTGTGTGTGTGTGTGTGTGTGTGTGTGTGCGCGCGCGCGTGCGCGCACATTTGAGCACCAAAGGACAAAGCTTTGCTTTCATGTAATTTGAAAGTTACTGTTGCTATTAATACACTTCAGTTATTTTACCTCTGATCAGTAACCGAGGTCTTAAAAGTGAATAGAATTTCAAAATGGGGATTCATTGGTGAATTTCATGCTGCTTAAAATCTACAGCTTGGTTAGAAATATGCACTGTCCCACAGACCTGCAATCTTCCACCAGCCAATATTTTAGCAAACACAGAAAGGAAACTTTTCAAATGTTCCTAAAGGGAGCGATAAAATCTGGTCTCCATCCTAATCTCAGAGTATTTATAGTCTAGTCATGGAGATAAGAGCCCCATGGATGAATCACCGATCAATATGTATGAAAACACATGAATCAAGAACAATATTAGGAGGATACAAATAGCATTCATTAATCAACAAACACACACAAATTAACTTTTGACAAATGTTTTATGTGGCAGAGTTGTACAGCAAGATAAAAATTGGCAATAGCCACTAACATTTGCATAGCACCTCAACGTGCGTTAATATTCTTTCAAGATAAAAAGGAAAAGAGTGCTAAGGTGGGTTTTGGAAAGGAAGTAAAATGCAAATTTAGGTGAGGTGCTTCTTGAACAAAGGAAACAATTCCCTCAGGAAGGCCCTTCCACAAGGAGGCCCTGGGGTTTTTGTTCATTGGAATGCAAGCTCCAAGTTACAAAGAAGCCAGATGCAGTGGTGCACACCTATAATTGCAATACTTGGGAGGCCGAGGCAGGAGGATCACTGTGAGTCTGAGACTGGCTTAGGCTACAAACTGAGCTCAAGGGCCCCCTGAACTGCCTCAAAAAGAAGAAAGACAAAAAACAAAAAGCTATAAAGAGACTGCAACCGAGAACAACAATGATTTAAAAAAGGAAGCAACACCTTTAAATTCATTTTTGCCCATAAAGCAGGCTTCAGGAGCAGCTGCCCAAAGTGGATGCATTTTCAGAGAGACATGGCCTGACTTAACCTGGAAGAATGCGCTTCCTCCCAGTGATTTGTGCTCCTGGGATGCGCTCCAATGATGCACTGGGGACCCGCAAATGAGGCCATCAACATGCATTCGGAGGGCTTTTAGGATCTGAGATAAGCCCAGATGGCCATGCAGAGCTTTTCACCTATGAAGAAACAATTCTCCACAACAAAGGGACGAGGGACAAGGGAGTGAGTACCTCCAGGGCCCTGTTGCTACTGCTTAGCTCACTGGTCACTGGAGTGACAGAGTTGAATCTGGGGACAAACATGGCTGAAAGCAGGGAGCGCTGGGAAGCACACCGGGTGGGGTGGGGTGCAATGAAAATAACTGCTTGGAAACTTTCTATTTCTACGGGACATGTCTGCTTCCAATGGGAAATAATTCCCCTATCTGCTTTCATTAATCTTTTCAATATGAATTATGTCAGCCTGTGATGTTCTTGGTTCAGTTAGAAATTCAGCCAAGATACAGACACTTAGCAGAATGTCCTAAGAAAACATATTCAGTATGTTACAGGCAGCTGAGTTAAGACAGAAATACTACAGGCAGTCAGACAGGGCTAGGTCCTGGAAGAGGCCAGTGCGGAAGCACAGACACCTTGCAACTGTGGGGAAGACAGACACCTCCTGCTGTGGGCCAGGCCTCAAGACAAAAGAGCAAACAAAGGCACCCACATCCTAAGGACTGACATTCTAAATAGTTCTCTATTGCCCTGAGAAGGCCAGGATTCACTATTCAAACCCACTACAGGAAGAGTCACTGTTCTTTAAGCATGCCCCCTTGTTATGTGACTCACTTCCCCATTTGTTCCTGATTTAATCAATTTTACCTGGGCAATTAATTTACTGGTTGACCATGGTTCTGTCCCAACTCACGCCCACCTTGCAAGTTCCCATGCTTTCCCCCACCTTGGACCCATCCCACTGGTACAGGCAGCGGAGTTAATTAGAAATATTATAGGCAGACAGGGCTGAGCCCTCAAAGGACCCAGAGCAGAAGTTCAGATACCTTGCCTCCTTGGAGAAGACAAACACCTCCTGCTGTGGGTCAGATCTCAAGACAAAAGGCAAAGCAAATACAACCACATCCTAAGAATCCACAGTCCAAACAGTTCTCTATTATTACCCTGAGGACGTCAGGAGTCAGCATCCCACCCCACTACAGGAAGAGTCACTGCTGTTAAGCCTGCCCTCTTACTACATGACTGGCTCCCCCATTTGCTCCTAATTTAGTTAATTTTACCTGAGCAATTAATCTTATTGGTTGACCACAGTTCTCCCACCTTATGCCCACCTTGTGAGTTCCCATTCTTCCCCACCTTGGACTTATTTCACTCCAGGATTTTACTCTATAAAAGTTCCTAGAAAAGACAGAGTCCCTGGCAACCCACTCAGGACCCATTCTGTCTGACAGAAGCTTTCTTTCTCTCAATAAATATATTCCACTCTTAACCTCTGTTGTTCCTAAAATTCATTCTTCAATTCTAGAGAACACGAACTCGTACCAGACATATAGTAGGTCAGGAATTTCATTCCCCTATATCACTACCTCGTGGTTTTAATCTATAAAAGTACCCAGAAAAGACAGAGTCTTTGGCAACCCACTTGGAACAACGTCTGTCTGTCTGTCTGTCTGTCAAAACAGAAGCTTTCTTTCTCTCAGTAAACATTATCTGCTCATAAGCTATACTGTCCCTAAAACTCATTCTTCGATTTTAGGAAACACAAACTCATACCAGACATATAGTAGGTTGAGAGATTCATTTCCCTGTTAACACCTACATCTGGAAAATGACAACCTTTCTAGGAATTACAAGAACACAGATAGACTTTAAGTACTGTGTTTGCGGGTAGAAAACAACAAAGTTGGGGAAATTCAGGACACTGGTGTACCTAGCTTCAAGAGACTTCTGGTAAAACTGGCATTCATTGTATCACAGATGCAGAGCTCTACGCCAGACATAGGTTCCCGAAACTGCCAGAGTAATTAAGCACATGGAATTTGTTGATCTGGGAAGAAGAGAATGAAATATTGCATCTTCGCTTGTGTTGTCATCTCCTGCTGCTCACTGGTAGACAAGCAGGAGGAAACAGAAAGGGGGAAGACAGGGCTATCAGAGACTCAGCTGTGACTCTCCCCACCAAATTTAGGTTGCTTGAAAATTAAGTAGAGGCTCTACTCATGTGTGCTTCTTAATAGTGACACACACTGGATCGACCTGCACATGACAGACAGGCTGCTGGGACGGCAGGATGCTTACTGTTTATTTGAGAGCTCACTAGGTATCAGGTACTAAGACCTTTTCAAATCTATGAGGCAATCTGTGAAACTAGTATCATTATCCACATTGCACAGTTTAGGAATAGGGGCAACACAGTTTAAATAACACACTCAAGGTCATCGAGGTTGGTAAGATCAATACTTGTGACAGCGCTCTGACTTATTAGGGCAGAATTACAGCCTGGACATCTAGCTCGACCAGCTCAGGGTCCTTTAATCCCCACTTACAGGCTTAGCCTAGTGGTCCCTAAAGCCAGACCTGACCTCAGCACTATCTGCCTTTTGCATGTCACCTCATGCCCTAATTCTAGCAAATGGACTTCTGATACATGATCTCTATTTTTGGATAAGCTGATTTCTCTAGGTTTATTTAAGCTTTTGCTTCCATGTTCTTGATTATTAACTAGAGTTTTAGTCTGAACTTCAACCTTATATCTAAAATGTTGCTGTAGGTTTTGCCAAAGGAAATTCATGAAAAAGCAAGAATCGATATAAACCTGCTACCAAGAGTGATTCACTTGTTTTACGCTATTACCTGCAAGAAAAGTTGGGCAAAGAGACAGACAGAGTGATCCTTGATAGCATACGCACATATGTAAGTCAATATGGTTTCCTATGGAGAAACAGCCATATACTATTGCTTAGGGAGGAACTAATTTTATGCTAGTTGTCCTAGCACAAATATTAATAGTGTCTCAGTAAGCTTTCAAAACTGTCTCTGAATTTGAACTATATATTTTAAGAACATTTTAGTCTGTGTTCTACTAAAGCACCATGAAGGTACTGTATAAAAGTAATCTTTAACAATTTTTCACATTAGATCACAAGTTTAGATAATTTTCTCTTATGCCATCGATTAAACATAAATTTGAGGTCAAAACATTTGATTCAAAGTCATGGGTTTACTAAATGGAGATGGACTTCAAAGCCAGAGCAGTGTGGAGTGAAAGTCCACACAGACTCCTTACTCAGATGCTGCACCCGGCAAGGCTTTCCGAGGATCGAACTCAGGACCTTGCACTTGCCAAGCAAGCACCTGTGCTGCTGAGCTAAACCCCCAGCTCAGCAAGGCTCTTGTAAGAGCCTCTGAAACACTGTCTCTTTGATGACCAATCAATTCTTTCACCTTTTCCAAAACGGATGTAATATAGCTTCCAATTAGAAGTGTACTACAATGAAAGAGCTGAGGAAAGACAAATAAATATACTGACAAACAAAGTAGGAAATTAAGATGGAGCCAGATGTAACTAATAGTAGTGTCAGGATTACCACAGAACTCAGCATTTTGGCTTCAGCAAACAAAAAGAAAGCTAATCAGTGAAAACAAACCTCAACAGGAGAAAAACTTGAACGGCCCGAAACAATCCCAGCTGCTTCTGACACCAAGTCCAGCGAGTTGCTAACCATTTCTTCTTAAGAGCATTCATAAAAGGGACACTGTAAGCCTCGAAGCAAAGATCAAGGCAGTGCCTTCCCAGATCTGACAGTTTTTATAGCTATCTCTTATAGAGTCCTTAGTTACTGACTAATGGCACTACTCCAGATCATAATTCAAAAGCCAGACCCAGGAAGGGGCAAGGGACAGAGACCGATTTTACAGGAAACTAATCAGATTCCCAGTGTATGAATGCCGCTTAGGCTCCATCCTGGGGGATACGCTGCCACAGTTTCTGGACTAGAGTATTTAATATGTATTCATTAGGAAATAAGCCGTAACAGGCGCTTCATTCAGGTAAACATCAACAGACACTAGAAACAACTGTGGACTGCCAGATAAGAGCGCTGGTGAGCATTCGAAGGAAGACCCAAAGCACTTTTTTCTCATTGAAGTTTGTCTTTCACATTTTCCATCGAATCGGTTCATGCCAAAGAGAAAATTTAATACACTGACAGATCAAGAAGTCAATGTATTGAATTTGTCTAATGTTTTAGAAAAAAAATTTTTTTTAAAATACAGTCATACCAAATATTTAATTTTTCAAGAGAATGATATATGAAATGTCTAACCTAGAGACATCCTACTTTTGTTTCCTTAGAGTAACCATGAAAATGAGATAGTCTAAATGAAGATCAATGTATTAAGAACTGGAATAAATTTAATTATACTAAATTACTGACAAATCAGTATCTATTTAAAACAGATTCTAGGTATTTCTTTTCACCAAATGTAGACTAATACAGACACTGATACTAAATATTTCATAGGGAAAAACCTCAAGTCTTTCCTGTGCCTATGTTATCTTTTGTTTTTAACTGAAACACAGCTCTAAAATTCAGCAGTCCTTGGTCATGGTCCACGAAGAGCTTGGAATCCATCAGAACTTTTGGATCCTGTTTCCTACATTTTGATTCTTTCCTACTGTGAATTAACATGAGAAGTCATTTATTTATATTTATAGGGAAATAAACAATCAACTTTAAGGCCTTTTGCATTATACCTTCATTCAATCTAACTGAATGCTAATTATAAAAACTACCAGAAGCTATCTCAGCTACCCACGTAGCTTCCTGGTGCTCTCAGGAGTAGTTTTGGGTGTGGCGACTTGTGGAGCAGTTGCCTTGTACTTAAAAGGCCTAGGTTTGAGCCTCAGTACCAAAATGATACATAAAATAAAATAAAAAAATTGAGAGTAGACATTGATATCTGGAGATTTTTATAATATTTTAAAAAACTGTCTCTCAGGCTTAACTTTTTCCTAAGTTCTTAAGAAATAGTGCTTTGACCAGTAATTTTTGCATTATAAATTTATACATCTTTATACATTTTAAACTACATTTATTCAATTAAAACTCTTGGATTCTTCAAAAATTTCACTGGTAGAATTTAGTAAGTAAACAAATTATTGTTAAAAAGAAATACAAAATTTATAATTTACATTTTCTGAAAAATTGATAAGTTTATTTGGACTCAACTGACAATCACAGTTGTAATTTATTTTTGGATTGCAAATTTCAGATTGGAAACATAGAATAATATATTTCTCTGAGGGTTGAAATCTTATTATTGTTGCTGTTGTTGTTGCTGTTGTTTTCAGTACCAGGTCTCAAATTCAGGACCTCACATTTGCCAGGCAGGCACCGTGCCACTGAGCTACATACCCAGTCCCCAAATATTCTTAAACATTGCAAGTATTTAAAACCCATTCCTATATTAATATTAGTACAAAGAATCATGACCGTCTGTGGTTCATGCTAAAACTTTCTAAGAGGTTGATAAAGGCTTACTCCTAAGAAGATAATCATTTTAGCACCTATCATGTAGCCTTCACATAAAATCTTCAGCCGAGATTTCAGGGTTCTACTGCTCAGGAAAGGTGTAGAAATTTTTTTGGGGGGGATATAGCTCAGCAGCATAAGTGGCTGCCTCACGAGCGCACAGTCGTGAGTTCGATCCCAGGTACAGATAAAAAAAAAGAAAAAAATTCAAGCTGCGAACTGCATTCTTGACAATTACTCCCAGGGGGAACTCTGCGCACTTTTTATAGTTTCTAAGCCACTGAATCTACAAGCCCCTGGAGGTGGTGTCCTGCACCTGAAACCCAAGCTTTACAGTTACTCCCCCTAGTGAATTTTAAAATTTTTAGGCCTTTATATTTTTAAATTTAAATCTAAAAATAAAAACTTTTCATAAAAATCCTTACATTGTTGCCAGTGCATATAGCATAATGATATATCCAAATGGGCTGCTATCTGCACACACAGCTGTCTTGTACTAGCTGGACAAACTCTCTAAGATCATCTACCTATAATCTCGTTTTAGAAATGCAGTACTGTACTGTCTGTGAGGCCAAGTGGATCACATTTTAGCAGCATGTTTACTACTTCGCAGTCTCCCCTATAAATGCACAAAACAAACAGAAATTCACAGTGAAAACTGGAATGTTCTGACGCTGCTTTAAAATTATGTCATTTCTTTTCCTTTATTTCAAACTCAAACCTAGGCATTAATGGTTGGTTGCTTTACACTATTCCTAAGTGTTCCTGCAATAATTTTTTACAGCCCTTAAGCTATTTCCAAACAAAATTAAAGATTTACTATATTGTTACACATACACAAAGTAGATAAAATAATTTGGAAAATACTTATATCAACAAGTTTTTTTTAAATACCAAACCAGTAAACCAACCTCTTACAAAAAAGTAAGACCCTGGAGTTCTTACAGTTTTAAAGTAATTTTCTGTTTAAACTTAGCAATAGTTACCATGAAAACAGACACTAAATACAGATCGGTTGGATACACAAAGGAAAATCATAACACTGCGGTCACACACACACACAGGCAAGCTGAATAACAGACTACAGCCCAATCCACATTTTCATTAATAATTCACAGAACCATTCTGTGACATCAACTTGTGAATGAAAAGATTTTACTTTTAAAATATAACTTGTAAGCTTTTTGTTTTGTAATGGAGTTTGATTTAGGAAAGAAGTTTCATGGAAAGTTTTAGGTACCTAATTTGCTTTTGAACTCTGGTATATTAAAAATCTACACTTCTTAATAAATCGTATATGAGCTATTTGTAAATTAAATTGTGGCACCGAATTAGTGCCAGGAGACTTATGTCTTGAATTATAATAGGAAAATAATAAAGAGGGAGAGAAGAGGAAGAAGAGGAAAAAGAAAAATGGTAATTTTAGTTTATAAACAGTTTCTTATCAAAAAGCCAATTTAGTATTAAGAAGCAGAAAGCAAACCTTTTAAACTTCTAACTCAGAGGTTGAAGAGAAATTATTTATGTTGCTATATAGTTAGTACTTAAAAAAGGCTTTAAAATTACTCCATTTAACTTCCAATGATCTGCCCCAAATGAAAGTATTTTCATTTTGGTGTAATTCAAAGGCAGACTTTATGAATTTAGTCTACAATTGAACCATGATTGTTTTTGGTGAAACTTGCTACATGTTTACTAAAAAGTTAAAGTTCATTTCCACGTTTCAGTACAATGAGCTAATACATAAAATCTGCATGAATTGATTACACTTAAGTTACTGTATATTCTATCTTAAGATATTATAAATTTCATCAGGCTTTATAAAATCCTTAAAAGTTTTTCCCAAATCATGTAATTCATTTTAATGTTACATCTCAAGATTTATCATTATGTTAAATAGTCTTACTCCTTAGTACCAACCAACAATAGTAGTTGTAAAAGAAGATTATTGTGCAAAAAGGAAAGAAATAGAGAAAATAAAGAGAAAAAATAGAGAAAATAAAGAGAAAAATAAAAATAAAGTAAAAGCATGTCACAAAACAGCCTAAAAATCTGATAGATGATAATTTAACTGATAAGTTTTCACAAAGACATTACAATCAGAAGTCACTATAGCATTTCACTGATACATTGGAATCAGAGGTAACAAGAAAAAAAAAAGAATCAGAGGTGACTGTCAGTAAAGCTATTCCATTTAATTAGCATGAAGGCATGAATTGCTTTAAAACATTTTAGAGTTTTTTTTTCTATATTCTTATGAACTGAAAAACAAATATACTAAAATAAAAAATGTTTACTCATCATGAATATTCTGTTTTGTTCATATTCTTCACTAATATTCAACTATGTTAATAGTAATTTAACCACAGAATTGTGCACACTTTTTAAATTTTTTTAATATCACAAGGACTGAAAGTATGTACATTTAAACTTTATAACCCAGTATCTCTTTCTTTGAGAATTCACTACTTATCCTTTGCCATATACTAGTCCCATCATAAGCTAAGAAATAAATGTTAGAAAATCCAGAAAGGGAATATAATACATGATTTGGAACTCCATACTGCATCTTTGACAAATGGATCCAGGACACAGTTATTCTGAGATCAAAGGAGAGATTCCAAGGTAACTACCAATGCAAAAGTGGGATCCATTTAATCTTGCGCTCCAACCACTGTATTCAATTATCCAAACTACAATTTGACTGCTGCTCTTTGAGAAATTTGGCATCCTAAGAGAAATTCATCATCCAAATCTCCACGTGACGAAGACTGTTGATGAAGATAAATGCAGTAGCTTTCAGATTGAGCCTTGAAAATCAGATAAGTAGTCACTTCAATTACATGAGGATTTATGTGCGCCAGTATGTACCAGCACTCCCAACTGCTAAGGATATAATGATGTCCCAGACATTGACCCTGACCTCTAAAAGTCACACACATAATTTCTTGATATTCTTTATGTTTACTTATTTGTTCATTTACATACTCCCTATTTACCTACATAGCAAAGTAAGACATCATTTATTAGTTTGAAGAAATGAATTGTTCCTCACACTAAACAAAGTTGCTTTGGTCTTGAAAGTGATTGCTGATCAAAGGGTCTCACGCAGGACAGCCAACTGTTTGACAAACTGAATTGATAAACTGGAATCTTTATTCTCATGTAAATATAAAAATACATACAATGTGATTTCAATGGCAGAGAGATGAGAGGTAGTTTGTTGTTTATCTGACAAGTGAACACTTTCCAAACTCTTTCCACCACCCAATGCTGTCTCCTACTTTCTCTAGCACAAAGGAAATAATTTCAGTGTTACAGAACTATGATACTACGAACTAGTTCTGGACAGAGTTCTAACAGTTAGTATAAAGTATGTTATGGCTTGTATCTAGATGTCCCCTCGAAGTCTCATGTGCCCACAGGAGCTTTTCGAGGGTGGTTGGGTCTAGGGTATGTGACTATGGATTCGGGATGTGTGACAACTAAATTACTCAATTGATTGGTTTAGGGTATAGATAATGGGAAGGTCCATTCTGGGTGTCAGTGGTACCAACCCATAGGCTTATAGCCTACATGGAATATAAAGGGAAAGAGAGGAAGGCAGGCTTGCTGTTTCCTCCCTACCCCAAAATGGACTGTTTCTCCTCAGCCATGCCTCTCTGCTATGCTATCCTCCGTTGGTGCCAGGCAACTATGGACTGAAACCTCTACAAATGATGAGCTAAAATAAATCGTTTCTTCTTTAACTTATGGGTGCCTGACATTATCCCAGCGTTGAGAAAGTAACTAAAACAAAGGGTAAGAGAAATAGCAAAATGAGTCAACGCATTTTCAGCACCATGGACAGTGTCAACCTTTTTCTTTTTTAGCATGAAGTATTTCTAAACTGATTTCAAATTAGAAATCTTGTAGTTGAGCACATCTCAAATGTATGAATTATAAATTATTATATAAAGTGTATAATCTCTTGAAATCTGGAATGTTAATTATTTTGGTGTGGGATAATAACACCTACAGAAACATCATAGTATAGTGTCATGGTTTATGTCTGTGGCCCCCAGGCCTCATGTATTTGCATTGTACATTTGTGACTGGTTCATTGTCTAGTGCTTGGATTGATGGTGTCAGTGCTACACCCTCCTAAGGGATGGAGCCAGGATGTGATGTAATGGCAGGAAGGTATGTCTGTCTCTCTCTCTCTTGCCCGTTTCCGCTTGCTGTTTGCAGCCGCCATGAACTGTGGCCCCACCACCTGCCTTGGAGCCAACTGAGTATGGACTGAAACCTCCAAAAACTGTAAGAAATAAACCTTTCCTTTCCCAACTTTGGGCATCAGGTATTTTGTCTCAGCGATGAATAAAAGTAACTAATACATATAGGCAGCATTATTTTCTCTATTTTATAGATAAGCAAACTGAGATTAAATAACTTTCTAAGGCAGCACAGCTAGTACATTACAGAGGCAGGCTCCAAGTACCATACGCAGACTCTGCAGCTTTTAGCCGTATCTCTGTGACACAAAAAAGAGGCAAATTTAAACATTATGTCATACAGTTCATTTTAATATTCTAACATTAATCATAACTCATAAAAAGTGCTTACTTTCTTCCACTTAACAAATGGCTTATACTATTTAAATTATTTTCAAGAATAATTTGTCATTACTACTATTGTTTGAGATAAAGAAGCTCAATTTATTTAAAGTGATATATTGAATTAGGTTTGGAAATGAAATACACATTATCACAATAAAGACTAAAATTTAACAATGTATTATACTGTCAAAAATATCACAAAATTGATTTTACTATCCAATATTTAAAATTATTGTACTTTGTAGAGAAACTTCATGGGTATACATGTTAATTTGTATTTCATTTCTAACTGACATGAGAGGTTTCTGAGTGCTATTTTCAACCTCTCCTCTAGAGATCATTCATTGTATTTGCAAGACTTTATGCTCTTCCCATGAAAAGCCAAATAAATTAAACATTTTAATTGTACTTTTTTTTTTCTAGAACTGTCTCTGTGTGACACCTTGGAAACACTTACTTTTCTCACTTAATGGATATTGTAAATATGGTAAAAATCATTGTTTCAGCTTTGCAGCATTACAATAAAATTTCTACAGCAACCACCTCATAAACAGAACATGTTCACTGTGGATTACAGATTCGGGGTCCATTTCATGCTCAACAGGCCCTGCTGTGTACCCCTTTGATGAGGAAGCATAGCGATGTCTGCAGCACAGGGAAAAGCTCCTCGCCGGCACATAAAAGGAGGGATAAGGGCTCAAAAGTCCTTTCCACAGCTCACCATCAGCATCATCACACCTGGTTCCATCTCTTAAGCCACCACCTCCCCGAAGCACCTCCCTAGAGACCAAGGTGTTAGCTCTCAGGCCTTTGGGGACACTGAAAAACCAAACTACAGCAACTGACTTAGTTACTATTCTCATTCCTGAGATAAAATGCCAGAGGCCCAACGTTAAGGGAGGAAAGGTTTATTTAGTTCAGTTTGCAGAGGTTCTAGTCCATGATCAGCGGGCTCCAAGGCAGGGTGGCATGTGGCAGAAGGGAATCACAGAGGAGAAACAGTTCATGTTGGGCAGAAGGCAGCAAAACAAGCAAGGGGCAAGACAGCCTCTTCCTGCCCTTTATACTGTATGCAGACTACCACGATGAGGGCAGTGCAAGCCAATCACTGGGCTGATTTAGTCATCACCCATTCTGAATCTTAGCAGCTTTAATCCTATCATTGTACCATGAATCAAGCACATACTCTGGACCAGGCCGCCTCTGAAAAATCTCACATATGGCTGCATGGGAGGGGACATCTAGACACAAGCCATGACAGCAATCATGTTGAGATCCACTTTTAGAGTTAAAACTTTTGTTTTACTCATAACTTCTAATTCTAGGTACCTGATACACACAAATTCAATAAGGAACAATTAAGCATAAAACTGTGTTTGTTCAAAACCCAAGATGCATCTTCTATCATCTGCAACTCTTACTGAACTTTGAGAAAGGCCTAGAATCTCTGAAGAGAACAAAACTGAAAAGAAATTTTTGAGAAAACTGTAAGAAACCACCATACAGAAAGGAAATATACTTTTTTACAAGATACAAAAATATTAAGTCTTAATACTTGAAAAAGTAGTTTGAAGGAAATGAGAACAAATATTAAAATATACGATGGCAACAAATTTATGTGTGTGTGTGTCTGTGTGTGTGTATTTCAGCAATTGTCCCAAGTATTAAGACAGAAAGAGATCAAAAATGGTAATTATGATGCTTCTAAAAGAAGAAAAGCTGCAGCTTGAATGTGGTAGTGTCAAAAGAAATGCTCCTTCAATGGATATAGTTTATTTAAAAGGATACCATGATAATACTGATAATAGAAAAATACACTTTAATGTAGAAAAGCTTATGAAACTCATTTCCCAAGGAGTAGTTTCAATTTGAAAAGCTACATAATAAGAATAATGAATATATTATATAAGTTCTAGAAGAATTTGCACTTAAGATACCAAAACTATCCTGGCATACACAACCAACATGTGGAGACTGACATTTTAATAAAAAGTTGGGGTCCAGGATACCCACGCTGGTCTCAACTATAGAGATAAAGCGTAAGTCAGTGGTATTCTGATTATCTGCTGAACACTCCATGTATGAAGAGCAAGTTTCAAATCCTGGAAAAATATATAATTAGTAACTGCAACCTCAGTTCACTGCTGTCTCTATGAAAAAGCTGTAGTTCAGAATCTCTAATAGCACTGTTCCCTGGCATCTAACAGACCTTAGATCCCGAGGCTCTTCCCTCCTGCGTTACCAAAGCAAAGACATCAATGAAGCCTCGGAAAAACAGTCCATTTGTAAATGCTGACCGTCAACTATGATGTATGTTTTACACATTCCAAATGAAGCATAAAATAGCCAGCAGATTTCAGTTTCATTGCTACTGTATTTTCCATTCAACCAGCAAACTGAGGCAAAGGTTTTAGAGGGACGGATTTACTCCAGCTAAGCAAAGTCTGTTTTCTCCATAAATAACCAATTAACACATTAGCTTTCTTCATAAATTGCCTATTTCCTTCCTAGTGCTTACTGCTTATTTGAAGAATGTACACCTTTCTTATAAAAAGTGAAAATACTCTGGAAAGAAGCCAACATGCCCCTCGTGAGCATTGTTGGCTGCTGCTTTTCATTGGTAAGCTGTCTGTTTTTCACTAACATAGGTTGTTTGTTTATTAAGTTATGCTAGAAAACCTTGATGGATGAGCCTTTGCTGGTCCAAGGTTCACCGCTGACTTCTGAATAAATCTCAGGTATTCATTAAGATAGATGGGTATCCAGTAAGAATTTACAGGGTGTGTATATATGTAGAGGTCTATTGGTTTCTGAACATCACTGAGTATTCCAGGTCCTTACAATGCACAAGAAAAAACTGTTTCCAAAATGGGGGAGAGGAGAGCTAGGGAGGACCACGATCCAGTTATCCTGCAGGAATGCAGAATTGTCCAGATGATCCGACACACTCTTGAGTCCCTCAGACTTGTATCATCAAAGGAGGAATACTACTTCAACAATCATTCTAGCTTACAAACCCATAGGATTCTAAATAACCAGCCTGGCCTCAGTCTGAGAAGCCTTTTATCTCTATCAACTATTGGGCTTTCCCAAAAGTTACTTTGGGAAAAATTGTCCTTTTTGAAAGTGTTTGTAGACCACGACTTTGACATTCACCAGATCCGCTGTTTCAATGCCTTTTAGAGGCATGTATTCTAAATTTTCCTCAGACAGAGTGGGTTACAGTTTTATCAGCAGGAAAAGACAACTATATCCCAGATGTTCACTAGTGAAGAAT
>PVJX010032675.1:0-20241 GCA_004027295.1 Dolichotis patagonum
ATTCCTGACTTGAAACTGTACTACAAAGCCACAGTGATAAAATCAACGTGGTACTGGCAAAGAAACAGACCTGAGGATCAATGCAACAGATTAGAAGATACAAATATAGGTACAAAGACACTCAGCCACCTGATATTTGACAAAGGGGCTAAACATGTTCACTGGAGGAAGGATAGCCTGTTTAATAAATGGTGTTGGAAAAATTGGCTCTCCATGTGCAGAAGACTGAAACTAGATCCATGCTTATCACCATGCACAAAACTAAAGTCTAAATGGATCAAAGAGCTAAATATTAAAACAGAAACACTAAATCTAATAGAAGATAAGGTAGGTAGAAATCTTGGAGACATAGGTGTAGGCACAGAACTCATGAACAAAACGCAAACTGCACGGGAAACACTTCAGAGAATCAACAACTGGGATCTCATATTATTGAAAAGTTTCTGTACTTCAAAAGAAATCACCATCAGAGTGAAAAGAAAACCCACAGAATGGGAAAGAATTATAGCCAGCAACCCCTCAGACAAAGGACTTATATCAAGAACATATAAAGAACTGAAAAACATCAAGCCCCCCAAATTCAAAGACCCTCTCCAAAAATGGGCAGCTGAGATGAACACACAGTTCTCATATGAAGATATACAAATGGTAAACAAATACAAGAAGAAATGTTCACCATCACTGGTCATTCGAGAAATGCAAATTAAAACATTGAGATTTCATCTCACTCCTGAAAGAATAGCTGCCATTAAGAAATCAACTGATAACAAATGTTGGTGAGGCTGTGGGGAAAAAGGAACACTGCTCCACTGTTGGTGGGAGTGTAGACTGGTGCAGCCACTATAGAAATCAGTATGGAGAATTCTTAGAAGACTAGGACTGGAAGCTCCTCCATTCAACCCAGCTATTCCTCTCCTGGGTATTTTCCCAGAAAAACTGAAAAGTTCGTATCACAGTGATATATGTACACCCATGTTCATAGCAGCACAATTTGTAATTGCTAAATCTTGGAAACAACCAAGATGCCCATCAACTGCAGAGTGGATGAAAAAGATGTGGTATTTTTATACAATGGACTATTACTCAGCTATAAAAAAGAATCATCTTAAGGCCTTCATAGGGAAATGGGAGACAACTTGAGACTATCCTCATTAGTGAAATAAATAAGAATCGTATTTATAAATATCACATTGTGTCTCTAGTGTAAAAAGTAGTAAGAACTGTAGGAGTAATAAAGCCCAAAATGTGTAATTGCTACTGTAAAAAAGAGAGGAAAAGAAAGTGCTCTAAAGGATATAACTGCATGTGTGTTTAAGTGTGTAAGATACATGACCATATTACTGTTTTTGTTAGAATGTTGAGCAGAACCGTTAACAGTCTCATTGTTTGAATGTGTACTTTGTATGTTTTAACTTTGTAACCTGAACAACTATTGCCAATGATGACAGTATGTAACTTATCAAGTGGCAATTTCTTAGTATTTTTGGTTTTGTTTTCATTTTTTTTCTTCTTATTTTTTTTCTTTCCCCTTTGGAATTGTGTATTGTTGCTACCCTCTTTCTGTTTTGTTTGGGCTTTTTTTTTGTCTTCTTTGCTTTAAATTAAAAAAGAAAAAAGAAAAAAAACAAAACAAGATAATAGGAAATCAATAATGTCTAACATAGTTTGTTATCCTTGAAACAGCTGTCCATGTCATCAGATGTAATACAAGCAAACAAAACAAAATAAAACTGAGCTAAACCGAACAATGAACACAACACACGGTTTCAAAACACAGTAACAGATTAACAATGGCCACTGCCTATCCTTTTTAGACGTTTCCTCCTCTTTCATTTTCACAATACCTACTGTGCATTTTGGATCCCACTAACTCCTTTGTTATTTTATACTAGTGAGACAACATGATGTTCACCCATGTGACTCTGAACCATTTCACTCATGAGCATGATCTCAAGTTGCATCCACTTACCTACAAGAGCTTTAAGGTTATCTTTCTTTATAGCTGAGTAGCTTTGCATTGTCTAAAAATGCTGTATCTTTCTTATCCATTCTGCAGTTGATAGGCAAGCTAACCCTTTTTTGTTGTTGTTGTTGTTGTTTTGGTTCCCTGTCACATACAGCATTTTCTCTCCTTTGACATTCAGTATGTGAATTTTCTTTTGAGTTAAATGTGTTTCTTGTATAAAGCATATTGATGGATCCTGTCTCCTGATCCAGTCTGCCTGTGTTTACTCTTATTGGTGAATTGAGGTCATCTACTTAATGGGTATGGACAACATGCACTGGCTCATCTCTACCGTGTTATTTTCCTGCTGTTGGCTCCCTACATTTCTCTTCCATTTAATTGTCTACCCTACTCGGTGATCCCCCTCTGCTGCTGTTTCTGGAACCACGGTCATCTTTATCTCTCTCTAGAATATCCTTTAGCACTTTTTGTAAGGTTGGTTCGGTGGTCATAAATTTCTTCAGTTGTTCTTTGTCAGGGAAGTATCTTGTTTGTCCATTAATTTTGAAAGATAGTTTTGCAGGGTACATCAATCTGGGTTGGAAGTTGTTTTCTTTCAGGACTTGAAATATTTCACTCCAAACTCTTCTTGACTTGATGGTTTGTGTTGAGAAGTCTGTCATGATTCTGAAGGGTTTTCCTTTACAGATGTTTCTCTTCTCTAACAGTTTTCATTTTTTTCTAACAGCTTTTAATATTCTGGTCTTTTGCTGAATTTTTTGGATATTGATGATTATATGTCTGGGTGTAGATTTATTTTGGTTATGGCTAGCTGGAGTTCTATGTGCCTCTCTTATGTCTGTCACATCCTTTCTTAATGCTTGGGAAGTTTTCTACTACTACTACTTCTATAAATAGACTTTTTATCTCATTTATGTTGACCTCTGCTTTTTCATGGACATCTATTATTCTTAAATTATTTTTCTTTGCATTGTCTTGCAGCTGTTGAATTGTTATTTCCTGGTTCTTTGTTATTTTTAAGAGATCTTTCTTTTTGCAATCACTAGTTACAAACCTGTCTTCAGGGTCTGAAAGTCTATCTTTAGTTTCTTTCAAGCGGATTTGCCAGCTTTTGATGGAGTTTTTAATTTCCTGGATATCTTTTTGAATCTATTTCATGCGTTCCAAATCTTTCTTATATTGTTCATTCAAGGTTTCCTTCAGTTTCCTATGCTCTATTTTTTTTAATCTATGTCTTCTTTATAGAGATTCTTAGCAATTCTTTTATGTTTTTCATTTTTTCTTTTACCTGAGATAGTATTTCTGTTCCAATTTCTTTTATAGCCCCATGAAGTTGTTTCTTTACTTCAGTTGCCATCATTTCAGAAACTTCAGGCATGCGTCTCCTGATCTCTTCTGTGTTTACCTCTCCTGGACTTGCTCTGCATTGGCTGGAGGCCAGAGACTGCCCGTTGTTTGTCTTGACATTTTCCTGGTTTCTTCTGGATAAGTGGGTAGTGGCATCTGAGACACTTCCCACGCTGTCTATAATTTCTATGAAGCATGACATTGGTTCTCCTGGCCAGTGCTGGCTACAGGTATCCAATGGTGGCCATTTGGTGTGCTGGTGTGGGGCTGGTTGCCCACACTGGCTACTGGCAGCAGGAAGCGTCCCTGAGGGTGGCTGGTGTGCATGCAGGGGCAAGGCTGGCTACTACCTTCCAGACCTGAGCTGGTTATGGCAGGAAGTGTTCCTGATGGTGGGTGGTCATGTTAATATATTTTGAAGGGCAAAACCAGTGTAGTCATAAAGAAAAAAAATTCACTTTATTTAATTTTAAAGAGGAAAAAAAAAAAAACAGAATGCAGCCGATCAGAACAAAACACAGAACACAATGTAGGTAGGACTTCAAAACAAGGTAATAGGAAATCAACAATAGCTACCATAATGCCTCTTGTTATTTTCAAAGTAGCTTCCTATCAAACAAAACAGTATAAAATCAATCAAAACAAAGCAATGAAAACAATCACTATTATTTTAACACATTCACAATGCTATATAATTCGTATGTTTCAATGCTGGGCACTTTGAACCACTGGTGCTACAAGCTTCACAAGCTCATTCATTTATGCTTTGAGGAAGTGGTCCAGAGGCAGCAGGGACCACTCCATGACTGTCAAAGACTGTAAGTTTACATACCGTAATCCTGGAGCCTCTTGGCCACATCTACAGCTTCAATATTTGCAGACTTTTTGAAGGGTCTTGTATCCAAAATGAATTCATGAGCCACATAACCTGTTCGGGAAAATTGTTCCAGCTCAAGGTTAGCATCGTGTTGTTTTACTCAAACAAATAATTCAGCTCTTTATGCATATAAAAGAGGACCAAAGAGGACCAAAAAAACCCAGTATGCACTTGTTAAGTTTATAGCTGGCAATAAAAGTATCATTTACTGTATCACATGTGCATCTGATTTTAGTTCACTACACACTCATGAGCCTAATCCCTGCCAATAGGAGATGGGAGGCATTACTGGAACGTTCAAGGGGAAGTATATAAAGACGAGATTGCTTCTATTCTGATCTCCTTACAACAATTAAACACATCTTTGCAATCCTAATCCTTTTATGATAAAATATTCCTAGAACTGAAGATCCAATGCCAGATTTCAGCAACTTTACTCTCAACATCAAATAACTATTTTCTCCAAGTATACATAAATACATATTGATGTATTAATTTTACGTGATTCCTCAAAGGAGCTTTTAAGGTTTTGATTTGAGGATGCAGACTGAGATTTAAAATAGGCACTGCCAAACCTTATGCCAAAGTGGCAAGGAGTTAATGAGGTCAATTATCTGTATGAGTCACTTCACTTTATTCTACCCTGGATATAAACTGCTTCTCTAGGCCTGTATGGCCTTCTCTCCTTGACAAGCTGTTGACCCCTGCCTCCACAGTCAAGAATAAACCAAAGAGGAAGTCAAACAACATTTCTTGGGACCTCTGGAATTCTATGGTCCTCTGAACCTTTTTAACTTGTTCTGATTTGGCAAATGGTGAATCTACTTGCAGGCAGGCAGAGAAGCCAGCTTTTCAATTCTGTAAAAAAATAGCCTTGGTCACCAACAGCTCCTAAAGAGAGCTGGGACCCGCTCTGCTTCTTACACAATGAATAAACATAAAATGATTGGTTTTGTTTGAAAATGAAAGTACGGAAGCCTGAGACTGAATATACTTAAAATGCATTTTTTAAAAATATACTTTCTAACAATGATGGGTAATGAATTCGGAAGTAGTGTGATTCAAAAATAAGTTTTATTCATGAGTAGGTAAACTCAAGAACAACAAAGTGCCAAAAAAGGAAAAACTGATGGAATGTGAGTGTAAGGAGAGAAAATCATGACAATATTTAAGACCTTATCAACTATTAATGTTAGCTCTCTTCAATTCCTTGCTATACAACCCTGCTTTTGAAGTCCAGCATCAAGGGTTGCTGCCTTTTTCTGAGCCACTGGATGCTTCCCTGAACACTATGACAATGACAGGAGCAAGAGAGATAACTGACCCTCAGAGTTTTGAAAGACAAACATTGAGGCACAACAGCAGTGCACAGAGCTGATGTTCTTATTGGCAGACAGCAGAGGTTCTGTAACAGCTGAGAAGCACCATCCAGCTAAAGCCAACCCAGCACTGCTGATACCAAGACCTCATCTGCACAGGCCCCCACCAGAGCCACGTGGCTTGGGAGAGATCCACTTGAAAAATGAAGTTCAGATGTTATTTTCTGAATCTATACTCTCTTGTATTCAAATGGAAACTAGTGGAATTTCAGGAATACTCTCTTCTCTCTACTTGAGCCCTGAAAAGGATGAAATTTCAACTTGTAAGTTATCAGAGTCCAGGTTCATCTTTGTTACAGCTTTCAGAAGAATGATACACAAAATCCCTAGGGCACATAGCAAGTCAGGGCAATCTAAAGTAGACACTGTAGAAACGGATCAGGGCAAGACTTAATTTTCACTGAGTAGCTGTCTGCACTGAGCCTAACCATGACTACAGCTGAGGATATGAAAAGATAAGAGAGGACAGTGGGACGACGGAAAAACAAAAGTGCCTTGGCTCTAGTTAGAATGTCTCCCCCAGGTGTCATTTGTCTTGTGAGTCTTGAAACCACCTGGGAATGTGCAATGGAAAAAGAAGGCTTCTCAAAACCCTCCTTAGAAGTAGGGACTGGGCCTTATCTTACAAGCTCAAAGAGGCTGACTAGGAATACCAGAAGTGACAAGGCAATTGTGTTATAAAACCTGGGTGGGCAATCAAAGCTCCTGTGAGCTCTCCAGGGGTACTACAAGGATCATTGACTCCAGGCCGATTCCCTGAGAATGAGGTACCCTGGGCCTCTGGCCTCTGTAGGGTCACTTCTGGGGTGGGGATGTGAAGGTTCAGTTTCTGAGGCCACTGCCCACTGACAATGCAAGGGCTGCCTAGAAACCTCTCCAGCCATCAATCCTTTGCAGGAAGAGCTGAGTTTGTCTCTAAGGTTTAAAAAAAAAAAAAAGAGTAGGCATATATGAAACATGGCCAGGGATTTAGCTCAAGCACTTCCCTGGTAAGAGCAAGGTTGTGAGTTCAATCCCTAGTACCGAAAGAAAGAAAGAAAGCAAAGAGAGAGAGACAATAAAACGGTACTACACTAACAAAAATTGAGTAATCCTGCTGACAGACTCAATGAGGTCAAAAGGGAGCTGGTTCTCCTAAAAAAAAGCTTTGTGATGTTTTAAAAATCTTTAAAAATGTTATTGCCTATTAGTCTCGCTGTTAATCTGTATGTATGGTACATACATACAGTATGGTAACTTCGTAAGGACTTAATATATTAATCTGATGCTGGCAGAAAAAGGGGGATGTAGGGGATGGGGAAAAAACCAATCAAGACGTGTTGACGTACATGTACCAGTTGCTCACAATGAATGAAATCATCAGGTACTGCAAACATGTATTAATAAGGAATTTTTAAAAATGTAATCTTCCGTAAGGTAATTCGCTCTTTCCTCATCCAAATGGATGCTTGTCTCACCTCCCAATTCCCACCTGTCACTTCCTTGCTTTAAAAAGCACTAAGCCTTGACTGTGTAGCTGGGACTGATCTCTATCCAAGAAATGGCTCATAAAAGCCAGTCTGGAGTTCATTAGAATAATTGCCTCATTGTTGTTCGTAATCCCAAAGTCTTATTTAGAGCTGGTAAACATGATTAAGATGAATAACGATGGCTATAGTTGCCATTAGACATTTCAGAATACAATGTGCTTATTGGGAACATTTCTATTTGGGGCCCTCAAGAGATACGGTGGTGGTGCTTGTTTTTCTAGGTCCTAAAACACTAAGCCTCGAATTGTGTAATGAATATCTTTACCAGACCAAACATGAGACGTTTGGGTTTCATGAACCTTGGGATTGGGGAATAAAGTCTGTCATCAACATCTATTTCTGTTTGGGATATAAATACTATTTGTTATTTAATTCTGTTATTTAATTTTGTATTTAAAAACAAAAACAATTGAAAATTTTATTAGTCTTTTTGTCCTTCTCTCCTGGAATGCCAACAATGCCCCCTACAGCGTAAATTGTTTTTGTTTTTTTTTTTTTCTGCTGGGAGGTTTTTGCCCTGAATCCTATTTTTTTTTCTGAGACATGGTCTAGGTCACCCAGGCTGTTCTCAAACTTGTGGTCTCCCTACCTCCACCTCCTAGAGTGTAAAATTGTGAACATTAAAAATCATCAAACTGCATACTCTGGGCAAATAACATAGTTTATGAATACTATTGTAATAAAGCTCTCATAGTTAAATATAAGGAAATTTAAAGTATAAAGCTTAAAGTATAAAGAATTAAGCAACTAAGAGAAAAGCTTAAGCCTTGCAAATTAAAACGGTAAGATCATTTTTCATCTATCAATCACACATTTTTAAAACTTCTGCTGTTTTTCAGTTTGGCACTCTATCCTCAGTAGGCCCTAGTGTGACTGTCACACGCTATCAGTGAAAAATATCAGAACAAAGTCTCTGGGAAAAAAATGGAGGCCATATATATCAAGAGATTATTCATATTCTGAGGTAGTAATTTCTCTTCTAATATTTTTTCTAAGGATAAAATAAATGTTTTCAAAAATTTAAGTGGATGATTCTCATTATAGCAATGTTGTAACTGTAAACCACTGAGAAGAAAATTATAGAATTGGTTAAATCATGGTAGAGTCACATAGTAGAATATAGGAAACATAATGAATAGTTAATGATATGGAAAAGTGCTCCTAAGATGTTAAAAAATAGGATGAAAGTCGTGTTTGTATTTGTAATGATATCAATTGTATAAAAGATGAATATTATTAGTTGGCAAGGTGTGATTGATGGAAGTATGGATCATTTTTCTTCCTCATGCTTTTAATTTTCCAAATTTTCTATGTTGAATAATATGTTACTTTTATAACCAAAGTAAATATTTAGCCTAATTCTTAAAGTGAATACACAAGACATATTTCATAGCACAGAAGCTATATTTGAATTAATTAGTAGCTCCAGCAGTAATTGAACACCCACTTTCAAAAGCATTTTATTATGTTGCTTAGAAACATACTGCCCACACTCTCCAGGGCTTTGTGTGTGCGTGTGGGGGGGAGATATTAGTGCTATGGGTCCAGTGCACTTCTTTTTAAATTTTTAGGCAGGGTCTTACTAAATTGCCAAGTTGTCCAGTCTGGGTTAAAATTTGTAATCCTCCTGCCTTAGTCTCCCATGGTGCTGGGATTACAGGCTACTATGACGTTTTTGGGGAACATTTCTAACAACAGCTTCTGATTATTTCTTTCTTTCCTGTTTTTGATTTCCAAACCATCCCTTTAGTTTTGTTTTACTCGTGGAATTAAGAGACTGAGCTCAGGGCCTCAAGCATGCTGTGGCAAGTGCTCTATAACTCAACTATATCCCTTTGTATTTTGAGACAGGGTCTCAACCAAGACGTCCAGACAAACTTAGGATCCTCCAGCTGGGATTACCAGCATGCACCATCACACCATGCAGAACCACTTCTTCAGATACACATGTGTAAGGTAAGACCAACTTTTAAAGACCAGCAATGTAGATGTACACTTGCCCTGGCCGGAGAAACAAAGATCCCAAGAGGGGCCTTGTGGCTGTTGCCATGGTCTGGGCATGCTGGTGACCGACTGTTTTCACTACTCCAAACTCCAAGAATCTGCACTGCTCTCATTCTGCACCCGTGCCGACCTCCAGCTGGTCCTTAGTTCCAGACTTCCCCATTCAGGTGACTTGGTTCACCAATCTATTATCCAGTCTACTGCAGCTTTACTTTGTTTCATAGCCTCTTCCTTGGCAGCTTAAAATCATATTGTTTTTTCACATTTAAAAAGAACATAGACTTGCATCCTATTTAAGCAGTGTCCATCAGATTTCACTTCCAAAGTTCTCCAAACCATGAACATGTCTCCCTTCTTCTCAACCTCTGCCTGCTTGTGAGCTCATTTCCATTCCCGCCCTTTTTTTGTACTGAATCAAACTCATGACCTTGTGCTTGCCAAGCAGGCGCAGTGTCACTGAGCTAAACCCCTGGCCCTCCTTCATTTCCATTTCTGCCTGGCACCTACCTCTCCATTCTACCTGAAATAGTTTCAAACATTACCAAGGGCTTTCTAATTGTTGAAATCAAACATTTTTTAGAAAATCAAATTTGTCAGTTATACTTCAATGAAGCTGAAGAGAAATATAAATGCAAAAATAAAACAAAAACCATCTCCTCACTCATAAAAGCCTGCCTCCTCCATGCACATCTGTCTGCCTGTGGATACGACAGCTTGTATCTAAATGTTCCCCCCAGTGCCTCATGCGCTCAAAGGTAGGGCTTTCAGGAAGTGACTGGTTCATGCGTGTGTCACACTGAACTACTCCAGAGATGGGTTTATAGCTATGTGTGATTCTGGGAGATGAAGCCTTGTGGGAGGAGGTGGTCACTGTGGGCACGGCCTGGATCTGGATCTATATATCCCTCCTTATGCTTCGAGTGTGCTGCTTCCTGCCTGCCATGCCACTAACTGCTTCTCCTCTGTGATGCCCCTCTGCCATGCCATCCTGCCTGTAGCTAGCCAACTGTGGACTGAAACCTCTACAAACTGTGAACTGAAATAAACCCTTCCTCCTTTAAATTATGATGTGGGTATTTTGTCCCAGCAATGAGGAAGTAACTAAGACAGTGAACTATAGGTGAGAGGCCAAGCGTAGGTGCTGGAGAGATGAAGCAGGCCCAGCCTCTGCTCACACCAATCGGGAAGTCTGAGGCAGTTAACAGTACTGAGAGCAGCTGTTCAATTAAAGAGAACTAGAGGAGACAGACTAGCACCCCCCTGGGAAGGGAGGGCACAGCAAGGAGATGGGGCCCGAAGGCGACTGGGAAGGATGAGCAAGTGCTTCTCCAGAGAGAGGAACTGCTTGCGGCCTCCTCAGGAGCACCTCTTTCTCAAAGTTGTCATCTACTGGAGGTGTTTTGTTCTCCTTTACCAACACTCTCTTTGGGCCATGCTGTAAGACTCTGCTCTTAGATTCTGAACCGGGCCATGTAGACCAAGTGCCTTATACATAATACTGGTAGCTAAATTGAAGTTGTTATCAAGAACTCTACACATCTCTCTGGTATATATTAAGAAATAAAAGCCTTCCTCCCACTTCATAAAATCACATCTTAGTTTGGCCAAAGACAAAACAAAGCCAAGCCCAAGGTGATGGTATTTTAAAGTTGATACTTGCCTCTTGCACCCCTAAAAAGGATCCTGTAGTGTTTTTCCAATCGCTTAGCCATGTAGTTGGCATTTAATATAGCAATTTCTGTGGCCTGTTTAAGGCCTTTGCTTCCCATCATCTGCAACAAAGAGAAAAAGAGCCATCAGTTTCTGAACAGGTGAACCCAATGGTCCATTCACTGATCACGCACTCCCAGATAGAGCCCGCCCAAAAGAAAATGTCAGCCTACTGCAATTCTGTGGATTCAAGATGAACGGAAAATCCTAAGATTATCTGTCAGTATTCTCTAAACTTGGTAATTTTTGGCTTTTTTTTTTAAGCACTCATTTAAAATGTTGTATTGTAATAGTAATGCCTACCATCAGGTGACTTTGACGTCTGGTTATTACGTTATCTAAAGAGGAAAAAAGAACTATTCTCAGCTTGTGTGTGGCATCACCTTTGTTTTACTGTGAATTTGAGACATATTGATAAATTCTAGGAGTTCTACGTGATCTGGGTCAAACTCCTCACTCAATCAGTTTTGTGTGGATTATATTCCTGTTGTTTACAATAACAGTCATTTAATATTTATAGTGCCAGGTTCAATCTTACCCTGTTCTAGCCAACACCACACAGGCTGTGAAGGAGCTGTACAACACTAATAGGACCAAGGTCAACATCTTCATGCCCCATGGAAAAAAAGAAGGCACATGTCTGACTCCTAAATATAATGCTTTGGATATCACCAACCAAACTGGAGTCATCTAAACTGAGTCCAGCTGGCTAATTCTAAATACATTTTTCTCACATACATAAATGAAAAAAGCATGATAAACAGCATGTCTTGTTATCTTAAAATAAGGTAGTTTATGTATTCATGACTTCTTTCACAGCCAAATAATGGTGTTTTACAGTTTTCCTCTAAATGTTTTCTGAACTTCTGGTTAACCTTATTTCTGAATACTTTGCTTTATTATGCTAGTATTAGTGGAAGATTTTTCTTTCATTACATTTCTTATAAACAAATTTTACAATTTATATAAAACTTTTTATCATTTATGTAATAAAATCTTCTGACCTTGTTTATAAACTATAATTGAAAAACTTAATAAATCATCTCATTGTTAAAACTCTATCCTGTTCTGGTATTTAAGTTCTTATGATCACATGGGGTAGACATCATCACTAATAAAGAGCTTAATACTAACTATATCAGTTTTCATTGCCTGCTTTCTTCCCAAAGGATCTAATACACAAAGTAGGATCAATGCATATTAAATATGCAACTAATGGAAAGCAAATGAGAAATTACCAAATAAACAACGACACCAATGTCCAAAGTAAGGAGAAGTCCCATGTCCCCAAACTACTCAAAGAAAGGTTCCCAGTGCATAAGTTACAACTGGAATCATAAAAATGGGAAGAAGGTAGACGGACAAAGATGAAAGGGGAGCCATTCCAAGTGAGAAGAATAGCAAACACCACAATGTGGAGGAAGGCATGTGGCTGTCACCTAGCAGTCAGGACAGGGCAGGGTGGACCGTGCCTGTGCCTTCCAAGCCTAGACCCATCACCAGCACGCACCAGGACTTGTTTTAGCCACTACCGTCTCTCAAACTAGTATCAGAGTCATGAAGCGTCATCTTCAAATGCTGATGTCTCAAGCCCCACATGTGATGAATCTTATTTTCTCTGGGAGGAGGCCAAGGTATATACTAGTAACAACCAGTGATAAAAGTAACAGGAAGTTGAGAGAGGCTCATCAGCCCCTAGGGTGAGTCCACTACTCCTATGAGAATGTCCAAGATACCTCAGAGCAGGGAGAGAAGAGATATGCTAAAGTAAGAGGATAACTACAGCCTGAAAAAAGAAAAGGCCCAAGGTCAGAGAACCATCTTAAAGTCTGTTTTATATAGCTTTTGTTTTGTTTTTTTGAGACAGAGTCTCACCATGTAGTTCAGGCTGGCCTCAAACTCACGGTAAGCCTCCTGCCTCAGCCTTCTGAGTGCTGGAATCACCACTGGTAGATGGCAATACCAGCCGTGGAGCGTTTATTTTTTGTATGTGCAAAATCATCTTCAATCCAAATATGTCAGTAAAAATAAGCCAGAAATGCAAATTTGTTTGCAAAAGACCCAGACCTTTCTTCTGTTTCTTTATTTACTATTTGTGAAACAACTTGAGTATTATTTTTAAAAGCAGGTTCCAGTTTCTGAGGTATGGAATTGTTGTTCCAGATTCCAAGAAACTTTTCATTAAGAATCATAAATGCCACAGTGTTCAAGAATAACAGCCAGCATCAGTCAATAGCATGATTTGCATAGCTGAGTTCTGAGGGGTTTTTTTCACCAGAGCCCCTGCATCTTTTAATGAGGGCCACTGGTTTGGAGGAGCCGCTCTAATTAGCAGCTGAACCAGTGTTCCTGACCGTGAGCTTAACCATCCAGGAGGAGGGCAGTTTGAACAAGAACTGCATAAAATAAACACTGGCCCCAGTGTGTTTTGCAGAAAGACAAAGGAAGGAAACCTGTTGTCTGGCAAAGACTATTTACCCCCAACCAAAATAAAGACAGACAGACAGACAGACAGACAGACAAATTACTTCCAAGTATGCAGTGCTACAAGCCCTAAAAAGCAAAGTGTTTTTGGAAACTACCACATAAGCAAATTTCTGCTATTTTTCATCTTACCTCCAGACTGCCAAGAAATACAAAGTGAAGTGAGATATATTCCTAAAATTTATCCCAGGGTCTAAAAAATAATAATTAGTGTGTGGACAGCTTTTCACTTACAAGAGGCTAAATCCTACAGGAAACCAAACAGCACTGCCTGAACATCCATATGACTCATGGAACTTAACTGTGTCTGGAAAACCAATATATCTGACACAATGCGTCAGTGTCTCAGACGTTAAACACTGTATAAGAACCCAAAGAAAATGGTTTCATGAAGAAGCCATGTGACGAACTGTAGTTCCTCTGTTTAGGCAAGCTCCTTCACCCAAGTCATCAGCGACATTCACGGAACCACACATCAGATCATGCATTTCTTCACTTTTATCCCAAGAAGGAGGTCGGCAGCCTGAGCACCTCCCACCCACATATCCCATCCCCCCCGCCCCACACAGATCCTCAGCACTCACCTTGATATAAGCCCATGAAATGGGTAGGATGGAACTGGAGCCCCATGGGGCTGCGCTGATGGTCCCCACAGGCCAGGTGCCTTCATTGGGCTTTATGGAAATCATGGGATGACTGGGAAGAAACGGGGCAAGATGCTTCTTCCTGTATTTTTTTTAAAGCACATATTCAGCAGATATAAAAAGGCAAATCAAACAGGCAAGCTGTGGGCCCTCTCAAGCCCTGTTCTTAGCAGAGAAACTTCAACCATGAAGAGGTCCCTTCTTTCACTCCTCCTCTGCCAGCCCTCAGCATCCCAGCAGCTTGTCCAAGAGCTATGGTGGAGGATTTGGTGCAGGCAGGCAGAAATGGAAAGCAAGGAGAGCCTTGCGCTCACTGAGCTATGAGGATACCCCAGCCCCAGCCCCATGCTTCTCCCACCAGCCCCTACCCCGACACCCTCCCCAAGGCATCTATAGGGTAGAGACTGCTGCTGAGGGGCTGCACTTTGGAGCCCAATACTGAGCACCATCTGCCTTGCTCCCCTCAGCTGAGGCACTGGGGCTCCCTGTTTACTAGGCATCAAGCAGAGAAAAGCAGGAAAGTGACGCTCCCAGTGATCCTGAAAAACAGATCTCTGGGCACATTCTTGGAAGACTGAAGATGATCTGAAAAAGGCTGCCCCTACTCTATTGATAGCTAAGAAATAGTCCTTCCATCTTATTTTCACTTCATCAAATTATTTCTGGTAATAAGATTTGTTTCCTCCTTACTAATCTTAGATGTAATAAGAATTCAGGATATACAATATTCAATGTCTTTCATGCAATTGATATTCAATGTAACCATCAGCTTAGAAGGAAGGAAGGAAAGAAGGAAGGAAAGGGGGGAAGGGAGGGGACGGGGGAGAGAACAGAGGGGGAGAGAAAGGGAGAGAGAGAAGGAGACAGACAGGGAGGGAGGAGGGGAGGGAGGAGAAGGGGAGGGGAAAAGGAGGAGATGAGGGACAGAAAGAGGGAAAAGGGTAGAAAGGGAAGAGACACAGAGAAGGAAGGAGGAGGGTAAAGAAGGAGAGGGCAGAGGAGGGGAGGGGAAGGGAGGAGAAGAGGCAAAAGGTATTTTGGAAATCTAGGTTCAAGTCTGAAAGACACTTCCAGGTACCAGTATTCCAGTTCTGATCCCTAATACCCAAGTTCCCTATTAATTGTCATTTTTTCTTTTTTTTTTTCCTCCTCCTTCTCCATCTTCTTTTTTCTTTTTGAGTCTCGCTATGTAGTTCAGGCTGGCCTGGAACTCACTATGCAGCCCAGGCTTACCTCGAATTTGTAGCAATCCTCTGCTGGGATTACAGATATGTGTCACCATGCCCAGCCCTAATTACTATTTCAGTAAACCCTCTCGGTCTATTCATGACTGGGAACTCAGTGAGGCTCATTAAACACCCATGGTGTGCAGCCTCATTGCGACTAAAATCTAATTACACTAATCTTTGGAACCTAAAACCTGCCTTTCACCGCTCTATATCCAGCCACTACAAGGACACTACTTATGAAGGTGACACTTAAAGACCTTGCCAAGAAAAAACAAATCTGGCGCCATTCTGGCTCCAAAGCTGCCCTGAAACTAGTGGCGAAGCACTCACACTCCGATAGGCCCCATGCCAGGGCCACCGCCTCCATGAGGAATGCAAAAAGTCTTGTGAAGATTTAGGTGCGAGACATCAGACCCAAAGTCTCCCGGACGACAAATTCCCACCTACCACAAAGGGAAAGAGCCAAAAGTCAGTATCAAAGGGTTTGGTAGGGAGCCGGGGCAGAGGCCGCAAACCTCTGCTCCCAAAGGGAAGTCAGCCAGAGCCATGGCCGTGGTGTCCGCAGAAACCTCTTCCATCCTAGCCAGGTCTGCAGTCAAAACCTGGCATCGCATAGGCAGGGTGGCTGCAGTTTCTATGAAAACAGTAACTAACCATTTAGCTCAATTTAGATTAAAAATATAGATCTGAACATGCAGTCTACCCCTAATTATCCAACCCAAGAGGCACCATAGGAAGCCTTGCTAACCCAAGGAAGGAAAGTACCTTCTGGCTACTGAAATGATGACTTTCACTCCCACAGTTCTACCCCCCTGCATGTTCAGCTCCAGGTATTATTTGTTTTGCTTTGTTTTTGTTTCTTGAGACAAGGTCTTGCTATATGGTTCAGGCTGGCCTTGAACTCACTATATAGCAGGCTGGTCTAGACCTAATGGCCATCCTCCTGCCTCAGTCTCCCAAGTATGGGATTCGAGGTACACACCACTAGGCGCTGCAGTGCGCTGTAGCTATCACGTGCATCACCCAATGGCCCCTTCATGCACACTAACACAAGGCCAGAGGGGCACCAAAGGGGATGCTAAACTGGGGGAGGTGGGGAGAGGCCATCAGTTTTTCTGAGATGATCCAGATACCAGCCATGACATCCAACTAGTGCTACTGCCACTTTAGCTTTAGGCTGATCAGATTTGGACATGAATATATTTGCTCTATGCTATTGAAGCAGAAGATGATCCCTAGACTACATTTATGAAAAGAATCTGTCAGAAGCAAAGAAAAGCAGTCTTTTAACTGTTTGGTTAAAGAAGGGGAAAAAAAGGGAAAAGAAAGGAACAGAAAACAAAAGAAAAAGGGAGGCAGAGAGGCAGGCAGGCACGGAGAAGTTGAGATAACTTTCCAACAGACTGTAACATTCCTCCTCTCCAGTGGCTCCCAATAGCATTTCCAGGGAGCCTCACCCTACAGACACTCTGTCCCAAGTCAGGTTTGGACACCTTGGGCTGCTCTTTTACAGCTGACAAATGAAACCAGGAACAGAAGTTTGTTGAAGGTCACAGAAGATCAACAACCACCAGTAGCCAGGGCTTAAAACTAAACTCCTTCATCCAGGGTGCTGGAAGACTTCAACCGGTAGCACCCCCGGGGAAATGGCACACCCTGACACTATAAGGACATTCAGCTCACCTCTGCTTCCTTTCCTCCTACTTTACCTCCTCCCTAGCAACCCTCTTCACCTCTCATAATTCCAGAGGCACTGGGGTGCTTTGTGGAAGTTGTCAATAAAGAAATTCAGTCTCGGTCCTTAATTTTAAGTCATGTTTTAAAAGGATACTCAAGAGGCTGGAAGGAGAGCATTGGAATTTTTTTAAAAGTCTACTTCCCAGTAGCAACTACAGGAGCCCCTCTCAGGGTCCCTACCTGAGCATTCATATTGGCCCCGTCAAGGTAGACCTGTCCTCCGTGCTGGTGGATCAGGGCACACACATCACTAATGTTCTCTTCGAATACCCCGTTGGTGGAGGGGTAGGTAATCATGATAGCGGCCAGGTTCTCCTTGTGTTTATCAACCTGCAGAGAAGATGACAGGGGAGACAGAGGGAGGGCAATCTTTTCATGGCCAACCCTTTTTATTTTAAAGAACTAAGAAAGTATTGGTCTTTACAGTTTCAAAGTAAAACAGCCACTCCTCTCTTCATAAATCATTACAGAGAAGCAGCCAGATCCTGGCAGGCCACAACTCTACGGTCAAAACCAAAAAGACGCTTTGGAAGATTTCTGGACATTCTGGGCCCAACCTGCTAAGGTAGTTTCCCTTTAAGTCATTCAAACAATGACTCCAGGTGTATTGTTGTTTTTGCCATGTCTAGTCTCAGTTACTCTCTGCTCATTTTGTCTGGCCCATCTCTAACCTCTTTCCTTCATCCTCTTGAAATTAGATTCTCCACAAGAAGTGTTACTGTTTTGATAAACATGCACCTTACATTTCCTTTTTGTAGAAGGCAAGTGTACACTGTCAGCACGTCCATTCCTGATTTTGTTGTTGGTTTCTTTTTTAGTGTTTTTGTCTTTTATTCTTGGCCAGAAAATCAAATGAGGGGCATGTGGAAACAGTAAAGTCATATCCTATATGGCACAAACTGTATAAATACTGACCCCAAATATTTGTAGGGGGGAAAAAAAACTCTGGCAATGGAAGTGGGTGTGCCTGAAAAAAGATGAGCAGCACTGTGTATTTTCAGTTTCCCATTGAAGGCAGTTAGATGAGATTCCCAGGCTCCATGCTTAATAACCCTGACAAAATCACATTGCTATTCCACTGATTTCCTTCCCTCTTAAGATGCAGCCTCCAGTCCACCAGTGGAAAGCAGATATGGTTGCTAAGCAACCTCTTCCTGGAGGTTGGGAGGTTGGGAGTGGGGGCTAGTGTCTGAGGAAACCGGAAAGAATGCCGCCTGGATTCTACATAGTATGGCTGGGACAGAGGAAAACATTTGCAGAATCTTTTTGTGTTTCAATGCCCAACACTATGACAGGGTGTAATTGTGAGCAGCAGGTTGATTATTTATGGGGGTAGAAGGGTGGGGAAAGCTAAGGAAACTGGGGCAGAAAGAGGCATGCAGGTCCTGCAGGAAGTACTCTCACTACCTCCATGAATAATTCATTCAGTATCTCACATATAGGCATGAATCACAGGGCAAGGATTTCAGTTGCAGTTTAACAGATATTTTCCCAACTGGTGGAGGGAGGGGTAGAGGAGAGGCATGGTTAGTTTTATTGGGGACCCAAAATGTGACTGTTGTTTTTTATTTTTTTTTTCTTATAGTCTGTTAGGTTTTCCAATTTCATATCGTTTCTCCCCAGACCTGCTCAAAGGAAGAACTGCACCTCTTCCCACCCCAGACCTCGCCCATGTGGTGAAGCACAGGGAGTACCATGGCCTGGAGGTGAGCGGAGTCGATATTCCCGTATTTGTCCACCTCCACAGGCTGGATCTTCATGCCCGCCATGTGAGCGCTGGCTGGATTGGTCCCATGTGCTGATTTGGGAATGAGGCAAACCTTGAGAACACAAAGAAAGGCAGCAAGGAAAGAAAAGAAAAAAATCACCAGCCTAGAAATGACAAAATTCCCACAACATGCCACAGCACAGAGGCTTTCATTTCAGTGGACCACCGCTCCACCGCTGCCTTTAAATGTGCTGTGAAGTGATTACCAACACCGTTACTGCAGAAATGTCCAGAAAGAAATTGCCATTAGAATCCCAGTATTACTCCCTGAAGATGTCCAGAATGTCATCTTTTGCCCCAGCATAGTAAAAGCAAGCTATGCTTGTTATTCTAATCTTGTCTCAGTTATGACACTGTAGAACCACTTTCCCCCAGTTTTTTGTTCTGTTTGTTTTTGTTTTTTGAGAGACAGGGTCACGCTCTGTAACCCGGATTGGCCTTGAACTTGCTTATGCTGCCCAGGCTGGCCGCAAACACAGTGATCTTCCTACCTCAGCTTCCCTAGTGCTGGGACCACGGGTGTGCGCCTCCATGCCCGGCCCACTTGACTTTTTAACCAGAGATCTGAAATAAACTCTAGGACTCAAAATGCCCACGTCCCACTTTCAGTGTTCCTCTTGGCTTCTCCAGGACAGAATGACAGACATAATGTATTGCCTGCCAGTGTCAATACACTGATTATGTCACTATTTATGGCTTATTCTGCAGTGAATGGTTAGCTGCCATGAGAATCACCAAGCATCAAAGTATCCCCAACAAAAAGGACTAAGAAGGTATTTATCCTAAATATCATCCTCCTCTCTTTTTTTTAATCCTAGAATATGGCAAGCCCCCATGTTTTTGATTTATTATTATTTGAGACGGGATCTTGCTATTGTAGTTCAGGCTGGCCTTAAACTTAAACGGGATCTTGCTATTGTAGTTCAGGCTGGCAAATAAACATCTATGGAACCTAGATGACCTTGAATTCACACTGATCCTCCTGCCTCAGCCTCTCAAGTGCTGGGATTATAGATGTGTGCTACCACATCCAAGCCTGCAAAGCTGTTGAAAAGAAAGGGATGGACATTTTAAACATGGGCATAGGAAGGGAAAATACAGCTGCAAGCTATTTCCTCAAAAACAATAAAATAGTCTATTTATAAAAGCTACGTGTGAACAAAAAGCAAGCTTTAACCTAATGTAAAAAGGAATTATTTTGTCATTATTCTGCTGACAGGTTTGTGCTCCTTTTGAATGGCTACTGGTCCTATGCTGTGTTGTCCTCAAATCCCTTTTCTTGGTCAAATGCTTTTTTTTTTTTTTGCAGATAAATCTTTCTAGGGCCAAAGTTAAAGTCACTGTCCCCTCTCACAAGTATTTTTATTCTACAAGGGAATCATTGCATGAAAGGATGTCTTCAGTGCACAATACTGACAAAGGAAGGGAAAGGGAAATATTAAGAAATATAAAAATTATTGCAAAAAGCCAAAATTAAGGATGCACACCAAGGAAGCTCTGCTGAAACTAAACTATCCCAGCAGGAAGTGGCTTTGCCTTCTACAGCAGAAGGGATTCTGCAGATGTG
>PVJX010032676.1:0-20263 GCA_004027295.1 Dolichotis patagonum
CCTATAGGGTGTTTGAACTAATTTGGGGATGATTTGAAGTATGTGGAAGATGAATGTAGGTTAGATGCAAACACTGCACCATTTTATATAGGGGACTGGTCATCTGCTGATTTTGGTGTCCATGGTGGTCTTGGAAGAAATCTCCTTCAAATACTGCCAGGTGACTTTGTTATAATTTGTTGAGCTATACACTTAAAATGGATTTATTTTGTTGAATAAAAGTGATAACACAAAAATCTTTAAATATAACTCAAGACAACATAGTGGACAAAATGTGAGTTGAGTAGCTAAAAATAACTTGATCAAACCATGAGTCTATAAAGTGTTCCTACACTGAGTCATGGCCTAGGCTCTCTACATCCTCGCAGACATCAGACTGCACTCTTTGGAAGCATATATTACTTAGTTTATGTGTTATTTTGCTTTGAAAATCATGTCATGATAGCCCAAGTCTGCATGAATATTTCATGAACCTCTAACAAACTGTGAAACTCCATTTGGGAAATCTTGCTATTTCTCTAGTTATATAAACCAGAGAATATATCAAAATTGTCTTGAAATGTGCTATTTCCGCTGTTCGACTACAAGCACAGTGATATTAGCTACTGGATCTCATAAGCCTTGTGATATTAGGACTTAGCATAGTTCTTGGTTTCCAGTGCTAAAAAAAGTATTCACTGGGTAAATTCACCTCAGTGACATAACCAGATCTGCCAATTATTCTCACTCAAGTTCGTGTCTTAACTATGAGATTTGTTTTTCATCTTTTAATATTTTTGAAAATCATAATATTAATTCCTAATTTAAATAATGAACTAATGCCTTAAATGTAAAAAACAGGCCGAAAGCTACTAACCAGTTTTTTTGAGGTTTTGGGAGAAAACAATAAAATAGAAATGATCAGAAAACAAATACCTTTTTATCAGAAGTGCCTGGCTGTTTTTAAGGATCAACTATCCGCATGTTGGAAGACAGAAACTGTGTAAAGATAGTGGAAAAACAGAGTTTAAAAATGCTCTCTTATTTAATACAATTTTTATTTTGTTCTTTTCTTACTAAACAAATGAAAGAATAATAGGACATACATAGGAAGCTAGAGAAAATGCTTTAAGAAATCTCAACAACTGTTTCTTTACCAACCATAAAATTCTTTCCTCTACAGTATATACTGATTTTAAATATATGATACTAATTAATGTCAATCCCCTGTTTTCACTACCTGTGTCTGCATTAGAGAAATTCTTTCCCTCTTACATATTTTCCTTTCTTTTAAAGAGTATAAAACAAAACAAAGCAGAGCAGAGTAAAACAATGTAAGTAACACAGGATTTTAGAAAAAGACAGCAGGAAATCAATAGTGGCTACCATAATGTCTTTTGTTTAATTTGAAATAGTTGCCTATACGTTCACACACAATAAGTTAATACAAATCAAAATAGTATAAAAGCAATCAAAACAAAAGAGTGAGACCTGAAGGGTTTTGAAGATCAGACACGGGGAATCAATAATGGCTACCAAAGTGTCTCTTGTTTTCTTCAAAATAGCTGTGTGTATCTTCATACATACTGAAATCAAGATCTCTTTTTTATTTTCAGGAGTGATACATATCAGGAAACATATTTTTGTCTTACACGTGTGTATATTATGGTTCAAGAATTATAATAATTTGATTAGAAGAAGAGAAAATAAAGGTATAATTTCTCTTCTCTGAAGTTTATGCAGACTGAATTTCAAGGTTAATCTGATTTGAGAAGTAAAGAGAAATTTGGGGAATAATTGGTCTCATTCTACCTATATATTTATATGTTTAATATAAGTTATTTTTATAACCAAAAATCTTTAAATGGCATGACATGAAATAACTCGTACATTCTAAATGGCTTTGTAGCAACTATTTCAAGGAGACTGTGTAAAGCCCTCTGTTGTTTGTGGATGCAATCAAATGGAAAGGGGACATGATTCCCTTAAGATACTGGGCACAGATAGTCTCCCTCAAAAAGCAGGACATATTAACTAGACCCTGGAGAGAACACCGTTTTGTCAGCATGATGGTAGCTGTTCTGGTTCCCTAAGAAGCAGGAACACATTTCATCTCAAGGGTGACACAGTCTTAACCACAGTGACAAAGGATAAACAAGCCAGAATGTGTCTCTATAAAAAAAAATCTATAGTTATTTATCAGACAGATAATATCTAAATTGCTCCTTTAAATGTGGCATTAACTCACCCGTTGATTGTGCGTGTTTTTTTCTCTTTATCTAAATTATATTGTGATGATTTCTGTCTGTTGAAGTCCTTTTTTATGTCAAAGTCCAACTCGATGCAAATTTATTGAAAAGTACTCTTTAACAAATTTGTAGAGTACACATCTTTTGCCAGCAAATGCCTAGGCTTGAATATCAAAATACAAAGCTTTAAAAAAGAAAATATGGAGACTATTACATCTAATTTTGCTTTTCGTTTTCTGAAGTGTAAAGACTATATTCATGTTCATTTCCTAAAGAAAAAGTGTTGCTATTTACAACCTTACACTTTTCTGTTTCCTATGATTACAAGTATTTTAAAAGTAAACCAACAAAATCTTGGCACAGGATGAATTAACCTCACGTTCTCCTGTGACTTGACAGTATCTTATTTTTCAGCTAACTTAGATGACTTTGAAATTTCAACTGGAAAAGTCTAATTGAAGGCTTATTAAGTACACAAGAATGTGATAAGGACCGAAAATATACACATAAATAAGGCACGAATTGTCTTGGTTACTTTTCTTGTTCGTAATACAACTTACCTAACACCTAGGGCTGCAGGAAGAAAGGTTTATTTTGGCTCACAGTTTGTTAAGGTTTCAGTCAATGGCTGGCTCTCAGGCAGGGAGCCACGGCAGAGGGCATCTCAGAGGAGAAACAGTTCATGGCAAGCAGAAGTCAGAAAAGGCAGCGAGCAGCGGACAGCAGCAGTCCACTTCCTTTCCCCTACGTTCTACCCAAGCTGTCCCCTGTAACACCCAGACCCAAGCCGGAGCTCCCTTACTCCTAGGATCACTCCATGAGTCGATGCCACCGTCACAGCCTTAAACCAGCAGCACAAACTCTGTACTGAGCCACCTCTGAAAAGCCCTGTCTGACGTGTGAGATTTTGGGGGGACATCCAGATACAAGTCATTACCTGAGTTCTGTCTTCACAGAGTTTACAGAGAAAGAAACAATGAATGTAAGTCAAAGTGAGGAAGATGGAAAAACATATTCAAAATTATCCAGGGAGGCAAGAAGGCATTCTAAGTCAAAAGGAAGTTTGATCAAGGCTATGATCTGATTGTGCTCTCCCAAAACTCACGTGCTCAAACGTAATCCTTCTTTCAATAATATCAACAAGAAAGACCTTTTAGAAGAGACTGTCATTCGTACTCTACACTTGTAAATAGGAGCAGTACACTTACAGAAGCAGTCCAAGAGAGCTAGTTTGCTCCTTTCTATGTGTGAGGGCACAGAGAAATTGCTGTGTATGAAGAAAGGTTCTCTCCAGACACCAAATCTATTGACACTTTAAATCTTGAAATCTCTAGCCTTTAGAACCGCAAGCAATAAATTTCTGTTTTTAAAACATTACTAGTGGTAGCACAAGACCCTGTCTCTAAAGATAAAAAAGGAAAAAGAAAAGAAAAGAAAGAAAAAAGAAAAGAAAAGAAAAGAAAAGAAAAGAAAAGAAAAGGCTAGTTTTGTTTTTTTGCAGCAGCCAGAACAAATGCACACAATCAAGGAGAAATGAAGAGCAGAGAGGACAGGGAATTATCTAATATGACTGCTTCACTTGTACGTGTGAAAGGTAACCAGAGTTTGTTAAGTGTTGATTCTCTGGAATTGGACCAGTAGGGTGAAGTGGAGTCAAAAACAAGCATCTTAGGTGACTCTGTGTAAGGAGTCCTGGCCTACGCATAGACAATAGGCACCTGAAACGATGTTGCCACTGGGAAATTACCTGGGATTGACAGTGAAGGGCTTTGAGTGCTTCATGAAGAAACATTCAGTTGGGAACCACTGAAGGCTTTTAAGAAGGAGACTTGAGATTAAGTTTATAAATCTAACCTGATAGCAGTGAAACGGAGGGCTGAAAGACATACAAGATGCATCCACCATACTCATAAGTGAAATATATCAGACTTACATTTGTAAACATTGGGTTGTCTCCTTGGTATGAGGAAATGAAAGAATAAATAAAGTCCAAAATGTACAATAGATATTGTGAAATGGGACAAAACTGTTAAAAAGGAAAGAGGAACTAACATGAGGGAAAGGGGGAAAGAATGAAGGGAAAAGGAAAAAATATACAAGATAGTTAAGATCGTTATGCTAATTTCTCTTAGTTCATTGAAAAGTTTATGCCAATATTGTTTTTTTAACTTTTCATGCCCAAATTGTGTACTGAGTAACTACGTTGAAGATAACAACATGAAATGTATTAACTATTGCTATTCTCCTATTATTTTGCTTTGAAATTTTGTTTTATTTTTTCACATAATAAAAGACATACAGGAAACACATAGAGACATTTCTGCAATGGGATGATTTGAAACTTACAGTATCAGTGAGAGGCAGGTGGTGCCAACAGGTCTTTGAGGTAGCATGGTTTGGGGGATCCAAAGGCCACCACTGCTGGGGTGTTTCTAAGGTCAGCAGCAGGACCTGCGGCTCTAAGCCCGCACCTTCGCATGGATTGTTTTAGCAGCCCATGCTCACCTCACTTCAAGTTGTATTTTTACCTAATTACTTTTTCACTTTTCAAATTATATAGCCTGGGTTTATTTTAAGAGAACTCATTAACCCCCTATATGTGTGTTTCTATCTAGAATATATTTAATTAAGTTATGATCTGACTTCTGCATTCCTATTGTGTTTATTTAAATCCATATTTTTGTCTTTCTATTTAAACCTACATTCTTCTCCTGTCATTGCCTCAATTTGCAGCTATATAATTCCAAATGATAGTAAGTAATTTTGTAAAAGATGTCATGCATTCCTGAAGAACAGGTAGGGAGCAGGTATAATTTGTCTTTCCTATGGATGAGAATATTCATAAACAAGGTGAGGAGGAACACCTTAAATTTCAATGAACCGCGCTGGAGATTTCATGAGTAGGATCCCTTTCAAATATCCTGACACCGTGCGCTTAAGGTCTCACCATGGGGCCATTTTTAATTTTTAAGGCAAGATTAGTGAATATTAAGAGATCTAAATGACAGTATGAATTGATGGCAGAATATTTTAAGGATTATAAATTTAGAAAGAAATTCTAGAGAATTTCTTAAAATATACTGGCTTTATTGGTCAACGTATAAAGAAGGAATTTCTCTTTTCCTTCAACTTCATCTATTTCTCATGCCCATACACTCTGAGAACAGGCAATCCTGCCCCTAGAAAGTGCAGTGCGTTGTCAATTTTCAGTCCATTTTTTGTCATTTGAATGCTTCAGAAAACAATAGGTGGTATAATTCCACTCTTAAACTCTGGAATAAAAGAGAATTTGTATTTATGAAATAATTTCATGTTTAGTGTATCTCAAAGTAGAAGGCAAATAATAAGTAAGGTTATTCTTAATTTAGACATAAACAATCTTATTTCTGCTAACCTGAGAAAGAACATTTTCCCCCTAAAAGATTTTGCATTTTATAAGCTCAAATTATTGATTCTTAATTCAATAAATTTACACATTTGTAGGACATCCAGACATAATATTTTATAACATTTTGTTCATTAAAGAACTATTGCACCTGATAACTTCTTATAATTTGCATGACACAGTGAACATATTCAATGTTTATTACACGAGTAAGTAGTTATTTCATACTATCTGTAAATGTAGAAGGTGTGATAAACATGTAAAATAAATATTTAAATTTTAAAAAATACAATAAAAGATACTTTGCATTAATCTCCCTCAGGATATTTTCCTTAATTTCAAAAACCTTCCATCATTCTTGCCACTTTCTAAAGGTGTTCTGAAAGGACTACGTTTATGAGGTGTGATGCAAAAATACAGTAAGTGTTGCTGCCATGTTCCACTCAACAGAAGGAATGCCAGCCTTCTAAAAACATTGTGGTGTTTTCCCATTCACCAGATTCACCAGAGCTGGCATTGTGTGACTTCTCCAAGAGCCAAAATGCGTAGCAAAGGTGAGTGTTTGAGTCAATTCGGGACATGAGGCAGACATGGCAGTGAAACTAAAGACGCATTAAAATGGACTTCCAGAGCTGCTCCAGAAAGGCACAAGGATGAAGGGACAAATGTATTTCAAGCAATGGGAAAGTATTTGGGGAAGTCAATGACAAAATGCCTTTTATTGTAATTTTTTAAAAAGTTAAGCATCAACTGCATTTTTCAATGAAACCTTATATATTTCTCTACATTTATCTGTGTATGAAAAAATTTTAATATTTGTTTCAATGGAAAGAAGCAATTGTTGCATAAGTTACTTATTCTGCTGCCTGACAGTGTCTGGTGAGTTGCCAAGATGCCAGCCGTGAGGTAAGTGTGGTAGGGACGGAAGGCAGCACTGAAAACACACCCAGTAGTATAGGAACTAGGGCTCACATGAACAAACTAGAATGAAGCAGAGAATCAAGTGGGGAAGGCATGCTCATAAGTTGGCAAAGTTTTGCTGGCATTAAAAATGTACAACAGTTTTCTTCACATGTTCAGGGCAGTTGTCGCGTAGACACAGGTGACAGTGTACTCATTTAAGATTCACTCACATCTATGAAATATTTATTTGATCACCTAATCAAGTCTTTTTGACACAATGAATAACCCATGTGGAACATTCTGCTGTTTATTGAATGATTTCCCAATTCAAAATGACAAAATGAGCTAGGTGTTACCGTCAGCGTTTTTTAGGTAAGGAGTTGTAGCCCAGACAGAGATAAATAGACGCACCTATGGACTCTGCCTTAGTGAGGGACTTAGAGCGAATGCAAGGGTTTCTAATGCTTCTGCTCTTTCCGAAGCCTTTGTTGCTCAAGAGTGCTGTTTAATCTTTTGATTTACCTGTGTATCTAAATCTTGGCTTTAAGAAGAATAAAGCCAGTTGCCTACAAATGGAGGCACAGATAGCAAATGAGTATGAAATACTTCAAACTAGTAAAGCTTGGAAATCTTTCAATAAGTAATTAAGTAATTTCAGTAAGTAATTACTTTATTCAGTAATTCGGTGATATCACTTGTGTGATAGTTTTCACCTAAACCATTCAGCTGCAGATAGAAGGCATCCAGAAAGGGAATGCATATTATCAGTGATTCAGGAAAAGAATTCATTACAACCATCTTTTTATTTTTACCAGTCATATTTTATTGATTCTGTTTCTGTATTCACTGATACATACAGTTGCTATCAATTCTTTATCTTGTGTTAGACTTCTTGTTTTCAGAACATTTATAGGATTTTTTTCAGTACAAGAATGATAGGAACTATTCCAGGTTAATTCCTCTTATAGTCTTCAAGCTACAATTGACTTAACAAACTTGTTCTAGACGGCAATCTCAAGTTGTAAAGCATCCTTGAATGAACAGGAATTGAAAGTATTTTAAATGGACATCCCGTGGCCAAGAAGCTTTCACTGGTTCTGTTGGAAGGAATTAGTCACTCACAGGTTGATTTCAGGGGGTCTCTATTTCATTCATTGTGTGTCACACAGCCGATGTCATTTTCAGTTTTCAGTGATTGAATATGAATTAGCAATAGATTCTCCACCTGTCAGGTTACCTTAAGGTGTCCAGTCTTGTTTCATAATTTGGTCAGATGTTAGAGAACAGTTCAACTGTGCTACCCATTTACGCTCATGCCCTATACTTTCTCATTTTCTAGATAATATTCTAGAATATTACCTAGAATAAAGCAGTACATCTGAATATGACTTACAGGCATCGTTAATTTTGACAGTACTTTTTTCTTAGAGCTCAGCTGAAATTGTTGGCTGTGAATTAGAGAATACAGTGCCATGCTTTATTAGTACATGACAGGGGCATAATTTTTCTTAATTGAAAAATATCATTTGACCAGTGGGTCAGAGAATGGCAATTACTGTAGAAGTGTAGGCTACAAAGATGATAGAAAATCATTAACAGCGGCATGGGTTTAAAACTGTGTGCTTTCTAAAATGCTTCCCTCACTGGCCAGCTTCCCTCCGGCATAAATTGTTTAAAGGGAACAAATAGGTTTAATTGCTTTCAGATTTTCCTGTCTGCCTCTGAAGGAGAGACAACCTTCTTTAAGCATATTGGAAAAATTTTCACAGGCTTCTAAGGGGTAAAGTTGAGTGAGAAAATTAATAAACTTTGTGGTGATGATTTATTTTAATTTCTTCTTCTGACATATGAACACTAATTATCTTTGAAGGAAGACATGCCAAAGTTCTTCACAGAAATTTCTTGCTTCTGGTCAGCATAGTCCTTGCACCACTGGCCAGACTGTGAAATGGCTTAGCTACAAAACAGATTTTACTAAAAACAACCTGTTTTACATTATAAATATACTATTAACAGTTAAATTTGGAATGATGTCAGCTGCAGCTATTAGAAAATTCCCTACTCAGCTTGCTTTAAAAATAATGACTACATCAATTCAACACAGATTCTGCAGAGAGCTCCTCATCCGTCTTTACATACTGACATTTTTTCTCAGCTCTTAACAGGAAGTGTAGTTACGTGGCAAAATTCAGAGACCACAAAAGACTCTCCTAAATCTCATTATTACTATGGGAAACTTTTCTCAAAAGCCCAGCAATGGACTTATGCTCACAACTTGATTGGTCTACCAAGGAATCAGTCTTGGGAAGGAGAAGAACCCGTATCATTGGCCTCAACCTATCGCCAAGTCATGGCTGAGTTCCTCCACCCTGGAACAGTGTGAACAGAGAAGTTGGGTGGATACCTAAATCAAGTGGAATGCGTAGAGATACATAGGTAACACATTATGCTAATATGTATGAGTAATTTTAAAAATGTCTACTCAAACAAGCCAACCTTTTAGTTTTTATCATAATATTTGTAAATAATGCTTAAAGATTTCAAATTATTATCTCACATGCAATATCTCATTTATTTGCCATGTGATTGTCATTAATTTTGTAACCCAAAATTTGATAAACAGAGGACATTGATCACTATGTATAATATGCATTTTCAGTACATTATTTTAACTAGTAGAAGAAAAACAATCTTAATAAGTTCAATTAGTAGTCCATTTAGAAACTTCCGCACCATTCTAGGCTTGTAATAAGCTTTGGAGAGTGAAAATGGCATGGTTACATGCGATTAAGAGAAGAGGGATGGGATATTGGTCACTGGCCATTATGAGTCAATACCCAACAGTATCTATGGAAATATCTCTAGTCACTACTGGTCTTGAGTAGCTACATCATTCATGCTACCAAATACGTGTTTATACATTCTGCTATTTACAATTATAATCCTCTTCCTACAGGTGAATTATTTTTAAGATCATTAACTTTATCATGGTCTGCAATTGTCTAAAAGGCACTTTTCATGGTTGTCTTATCTTTTGCATCCCTCTAGGGAAACTTGGAATTGTGTCTCTGGACCCCACCCTAGGGACCCCCATGCTATCCACCCCACCCAGGGATCCAGGGCTGTCCACCCCGCCCCTTCTTGCTGCAGTAACCTAGGTTCTCCATCTTTCAGAAGAAAGTAAGGTACACCAGCTTCTACTATCTGACATCCTAAATTTTCTTAGGTTTCTTATCCCCACCCCTGTTTCAACTGGCTTAGTGAATGAGGAAACAATACCAACCTGTTTGAGAAGGCCACATAGCTAGAGTTACAGCTGCAACTTAACTTCTGGGATCCTTTATAGATACACATTTTAATGCTCAAAACATAGGTTGTTTAGAACCACCCGTCTCTTTTATTAACTTTATTTTAGTAACAGATCACAAAAATTTCACCTGAAAGTTAAAAAGTGTGAAGTGTGAAGAAATACTCACTCTCTCTGGATTGTGAAGGTTGGAACCACAGCATATGGTAAATAAGGAGCTATGGGAAAAGATAAGGTTATCACCCTGCTCAATTCACAAACTCGTGCAAGTAGACTTTTTATAGACAACATAATGGTGGTCAGAGAACAGCAAGGAAATGGACTCAAGTAAGTAGGGATTGTCACAAGCAAACCAGATTGGATCTTAGAAGGGATCAAGGGATCTAGCAACCCAGAAGGGGTCAAACAGGCACATAGACCCCACACACACACACACACGCACACACACACGCAGATGATGTTATGAATCGTACAGTTTATTGAATACTTACTAAGACACAACAATCAAAGGTTTCCAACAAAGTTCAGAACCTCAGCAAATTAAATCCGAAAGACCACGAGGAAGCGCATCACTGAGGGAAGGAGTCAGGCTGAGCTGAGGAGAGTCACACTCAGTGGTCAGAAAGCATGCCAGCAACTTGCCACCCCAAAAGTCTCCAGTGAATCTGGGTGAGCCTCCTGCGGAGTTGCCAGTGGGCAGCAGTCGGTGTGGCTGGGCAGTCTGTGGACCTGAGATCCTGAAGTGCCTGCTTTTGTCCCGTCAGAGTGGTGAAGTCCTCACTTCTTCCCCCTCTGCCATGAATGAGTTGAGCCCATCAGGAGTTGTCAGGTTTGAGCGCTGACTGTCTTTTGGCAGAGCTAGCTGTTTACTGCTTAAGAACAGGCAAATCAAGATGGAATTGGTGTTGTTCAGTGTGGTGATGATTTCAGAAAAGAGGCACCAATGGGAAACAATTTCTTTATTCTTGCCATTCTGGCATCGTGCTAGTAGTCCTTTAGAGTATTCTCCAAATCTGAGAAGCAGCGATAATTATTAGCATGTTGCCTCTGGTCTCTGGATCTAGTTGACAACTGTCAATAATTCCCCAAAGGTGAAACCCTTAGGCTGTTCCACTCACCCTCAGTTTCCCTAGTTCCAGCAGGTTTGAAGCTACATAGATTACAACTTGAGAAGGAATGAGATTATTGCAAAAAAAGAAACAAGATATGGGTTTGATCCCAGGCTCAAGGCAAAAGACTAGTTCCTTTTGGCAATAATTTTGTTCCCCTATTTATAGAGAAGCGGTAGGTGTTGATCACTTAGTATGAAGGAGGTGTCAAAGACAGGGAGATTGAGGAGAGTTTGATGACACTATAGGTTATAGAGGCACAGACAGAATTTCTGAAAATTTGTTGGAGTGGGTGTTTCAGACGAAAGCTAAAAACCAAACAGACAAAACCAAGTAGGAAGCTGTTACTACAGCTGTCCCTCAGCATAAGCTGCGGCCTAAGTATGGGGTGGGACCTATTACAGCTTACATATAAAACATCTCCCAAAGCCCCATATGTTAGAGATAGGGATTTCAGAACGCTATTGGCCAAGAGAGAGCTAACTGCATAGCCGACTGTGCTGGGAGACGTTGGGGCCTAGTTGGAGGAAGTAGGTTACACAACCTGAAAAAGTATGTCATTGTCCCCAGCCCCTTCCTCTCCTTCTGGCTTTCTTCCTGCTCTGTTTCCTGGCTGCCATGAAGTGGCCAGTTTCCCTCTACTATACCCACTCACCATGATGCTTCTGCCTAGAAACAGCTGATCATGGACCAAGACCTCTGAAAACCACTTTTCTTCTTTAAATTGTGTACATCAAGTATTTTGTCCTAGCAAGGGAAAATTAAAACAGTCATTACTAATCTTTGGTTCAGTGGAAAGGAATAGATACTTTGATTTTTCTCCCTTCCCACAATGTGATTTCCCTCTGGTGGCTCATGTTGGCCAAACCAAAGGATGAAAGATCCAAGCAGAAACACTTCTTTGTGGGCAGGTGCCAGAGGCCTGGGGAGAGAAAACTGAGGAATCTGGAAGGCCAACAGTGAAGGGCCAGTGCAGAAGCTCAGCTGAAAACCAAAATGGGCTGGATACTTTTCCAAAAGTTACACACATGTATGTATGTGTGTATGTATATATATATATATATATATATATATATATATATATATATATATATATGTTTGCATACCTGCATATTCATATGTAGGCATGTATGTGTATATTTTCAAAGTGGCACTCAACTTGTATAAGTAAATTTTGTGTTTATAATCTTCTGGGAAAATTGTGAAATCTTTGGGCCTTGTATTCAAGATGTTTTTTTCCTGTATTTCATAAAGAAAACTTGTACTTAGATTTGTGTGGAATGTAGATAGATATTTTTAAAAATAAATCAAGCTTTTGAATCAGTTACTGAGGATGATTTCTTAGAGTTGCCAAAATTGTCCTTATTACATTCTTTAAGTATGTTTATTGCTCCCTTGTATCCATAATTCAAAGCCAAGTAGATAAAATACGTTTTAAGATCATGAAACTAGGCTGGGGCTTTATTTCAGTGACTTAGCATGTGCCTGGTAAATGCAAGGTTGTGAGTTCGATCCCTGGTACCAAAAAAAAAAAATTATGAATCTAGATAAAACTGTACTTTCTGGCATTCAGCCTTAACCACATGAGCAGCTGTTTTAACCTGAAGACTTTCTTGGGACCCTGTGACTTGCTATTACTTTGTCTTTCAAGAGTACAATAAAGATCTGACATAATCAGTGTGCAGATTTGACAGTAAGCTCCTCTTGGAAGAGGTCGCCTCAAGGGCAACTGATTGCAAGAAGGAAATTAAATCTTCAGGTTAATAATGAATCTGTAATGGGGAAATTTGATCTCTCTTTTTTTCCTTAATCTGCTTAAGGAATCCTGTGTACTTTTGATGAAAGAGACACCGGACATGTGAGTAGTTCAGTCACATGACTTAAAAGTGACAAAGTAGAAATTTCCAGTAGACATAGACAAAAAAGCAGTGGAAGATAATCTATAGAAAACATGTTTGGTGCTATCAGTGAAACTGCTCTGAGTTGCCCAAACCACGACTGGAAAACACATGAAATACTTGGTCACAGGTGGAGGCTGAAAGCAAAGGTGGAGAATGGTAGATCAGAGATCAGGACTCCCCAGAGTAGAAGAGGGTTCTGACTAGCACAGCAAGACAGTCACATCATATCTGTGTGACAATGTCAAGGTTTCAGCCTTTCCTTGTTTCTGACTAAGGGACAAGAAAAGAGAGCAGCATTAGGTAAAAATCACCCAGCATGGGCCATGGCAAATATGGCGATCACACTGGCTACACGGTGAACAAGTGCACAAGTTGAGGGTCCCAACTGCAAGACGGCATAATTCCGTCTGCTGACTTTTATCGGCACAAGGAGAAAGGGTAGAAAATGGCGTTGTGTGCTTTATTTAGAAGGACTGACTCGGGCGTATTCACGATTGCTCAGGTAAAATGGCGTTTATTATCACAGCAACAACTCAGGAATGACCAATGAGCCAGGTAACGAGTAATTTGGAAAATGAGCTTGGCAGATGGCGGGGACAGGGCAGATCTGTGCCAGCAGGAGAGATGTGATCGTCTACATTTAGAGAGAAATCCGGGACAGAGTCCAGTTAGAAAATCGTGTGTTGACTCGTTAAGCCTGGACAGAAAAGGACATAAATTGTAGGGACTACCACACAACCTGGAAGGCACAGGACAGACAGGGAAGTGACTTCAGAGCACTAGCATGGATTCCCTAATGACGCCGTCCGCTGGCCTTGAACATGATCTTGCATTCTCAGCACTTGCTCTCAAGTGGTTGCTTAATGCAAATTTTGGCTGGCCCTATTGGAGAATTAGCTGAAAATGTTAGGATTACTAATAACACAAAAGGTTCAGTTCATTTATGTTTTCTTTTTAATTAACATTCCAGGGTCCATTTTGAGAACTGCGTGCCATCCTAGCCCCTGGAGAGTCAGTATGGGGACACCCATCTGTGTCCCAGCCGGCTCCGTCCACAGGCTGGAAAACTACCATCTGTACATGCCACAGGTTCCCACGGCAAAGGGTCAGAGCCCGTCGTTTGCCAGGTAACTGGTGAGAGGCAACTGTCAGCTCCCATGTGCTGTTTCTGTCTCAGAATTAACAGATTTTGCACAGAATTTGAAAGGTTTCTTCTACTTATGAGGTATCCGGAGTATGATTCCTAAAAGCAAATCGGACTATGTTTGCTGAGTTATCCAATACTAAGAATTTGGGAAGAAATAGGAGATGGGAGAAACCACAGAGAGCATCCTCAGATGGCACATGAACCACTAGTTCTTGGATTTCACAGGTCATGTGTTCAAGGACTGGACTCTGCTCATCAAGTTTTCTTTCAAAATCTTTCCCTCCTTTAAAATGCATTCTTCAAAATCCAGTCATCCTTGAAATCATTCTCTTTGGGGAACTCCTTCCTTCTTTTTGTCCAAAATAATTGAAAACTTAATCTTTTTGTTATTTGCCAGATAGTAGGTAGTAACCCTATGTTTCCTTGATGTGTTGAATATCCACCTCCATCTGCAAATTCAAAGACCCTAGAGGTAAAGACAGGCTACATATCTTTGTATCCCTCCACTGAGCCTCCTAAGTTTTCAATAAGTATATTTGTAAAGCATTGATTTGTTAAAAGTACATATCTGATCTTTTATTAATTTGATGGGAAAGTTAGTAACTCCAAATGTTCCCTTTCGGTGCATAGATAGAAATGGGCGCTTAATTTTTAGAGAATAAGTTTTCATTCAAGCATAGACATTAGCAGCAAACCATGGGCTGGCTAGATTTCTCCTCGACTGATTTTTCACTGTACTCACACTCAGGCAGTGACCCCCTCGATACTAAAGCAATTTGTCACACAAGGAAGTTTTATTGCTTCTCACCTGGGCAGAGTCAAAATTCTTTGCCACAATGCCAAAACTGTAAATACTAATGGATTGTGTAGATGTGCCTTTGGAATTCAAAAAAATGAAGTATACACTATATTTGCAGAGAAAAATACAGAATGCAAAATTCCATGTCTTCTATTTTCCAAGCATGAAATGAAAGTCTATACAGAGTGAGTTGATGGTGCCTAGGCCTCAGAGGAGATGGGCCACCAGGCCGAGGCTGAAATGATTAAGACACTCTGTCCTTCATTTTTCGAGTGTGCACTTCACAAACAAACGGCCCTTCAATCTCTCGAAGTGCCTCTTTCTTCGTTCCTCTGGTCCCTGACTCATAACATTCTAACCAGTGCAACTGTGCTCCCCAGTGAGTTAAACCATCATTCCTGAAGTGCTCAGGTAGAAATTCTTGTAACGCGGGTGAGGGAGGTAGACGGTAATTCCGCAGGTTAATACTGTTGAACAGGAAGGCCAGGCCTCGTAGAATAGGTCACAGATGGACAATGTCCAGCCTGCTCGGTGCCGGGCCTTGCTGGTGTACCCAGGACAGCATAGCTTTCAGTGCCTGTACGGGAACTTCTCCTTCACACAGACCTGATGGGATCTCAACAATGAACAGATCGTGCTTTTACACGCTTGACAGAGACATGAGCTGCAGCCTGGAACCTGCAGCATGGCTCTCACTTAGCTGAGTCTCTCGTGTGGTAACTGGTCTCCCCTGAGCCCGGAGCGCTCAGTCTCATCTCCGCCAGCTGCGTCCCCCACTCTCAGCCCCTTTTCCTTATGACTGGCCCAAGGATTGAAGTCTTTCATGCTTTTTCTTCACTTACCTAGATCTCTGCTGCAAGTCTACCTGTGGACACATTCCATTTTGGGAATTCCTTTTTTAACCTCCCTTCGTATTTCTAGAAGTTCCATGGATTTTCCCAGACCCTGAGACTTCGTCTGAGAGTATTGCCCTTTCCTGGTAACCTCTCTGTGTACAATGCTCTGTCACTTTGCTCTCAACCCAGAAAAGCATTCCACCCCCAGCTGCTCACCTGTGCAGCCTGCCCGTTAACACTCTTTCTTTCAGGGTATCCTACTTAAACTCTTCTTAGCAGAAGCAAATTCATACCCTGCTTCTTCCTCTGGTGCATATGCTTGAACAATAAAAACTTCTCATCTACCAAGTACCAGGTAGTTCTCTGTCCCTAGTAAAGTCTATAAGCTGCTAGGACAAGAGAGAAAATATTTAGCCACTTCAAAAGAGAAGGCTCAGAACAAAGAGCTCTGAACAATGAAGACAGAGAGGGGAGGGTTTTTTTCAGTACTATTTTCCATGTAAAATAACACTTTTGCCTCCCACTCTCTCCTCCATCCCTCACAAAATCTTTCATAAAATTCTCATTTCTCAATAGAGCACAGAGGAAGTGAGGACATCAGTGCTGTTAGAAATTCCCTTCTTTGAAGTGTTGCGGAATGGAAGCAAATCTTGTCTATGAGATCTTTCCATATGGGTTACTATTTTTGTTCAAATCAGAGAGAAAACAGCTTTTCATCCAAAGTATCTTTGGTTCTGTACTCAGGGGGAACACAGTGGTTTTAGCTGAAAAATTATTGATTAATTACTTCCAGAAATTTAGGCTTGTAGCAAACAGTCCAACAACCAGCTAACACAAGAAAAGCCCTGATAAACCATCAGTTTTTGCCAGCTGGCTTTGTTTATTTGCTTGATGGAGCAACTATTTCATTATCAAGCAAACATGACTGAATTGTGTTTGTACCGAGTACCTTGACAATCCCCAGTGGAGAGGACTCGTCATGTTTCTGCAGACCCAGTCCCCAGACCCCACCTGCCCCATGGTAGGAAGGACTTCCTTACATCACAAGGAAGATCGTAGAAGATTTAAGTTATGGTGCAAATCTGGAAAAAATCACTTGGCATTTCAAATTTTTGTGCCTTTCTTGGAGTATATGCAAGTGCTAAAGATATGGAAAAATCAGACTTCAGCAGAAATTTGGGATAGTGCATATTCTGACACTGAACTTTAGATTCATTTCATGAACATCAGAACTGCCAAAAAAATCTTTTAGTTTCACAATTGATATTAAAATAAAACAGAGATTTCTACAAGACTTTGCATGACTCTGGTTCCTGATTCCTCTCTGATCTTGGCTTCATCTCTTTACTACTTGTATTTCTGGACTGCAGCTACAGTGCGTTTCTCGGTGGACTGCAGACATGGCCAGGACCCTTCTGCCTCAGACCTTTGCACCTGCCCCTGTCCTTAGACAACTAATTCATCCTTAGGCCTCTCCTTAAACAGTAACTCATTCAAAGGTTTGCTTTACACGTAAGGCGATATATCAGGTTCCAGGGAATTCTTCCTTTACTCTGCTTTAACTCCTTTTATAAAACTTAGCCTTATCTGATTTTATATGATGTATCAATTTCTTTACTGTTTGTTCTTTCTTTCATTGGGCAATAATTTTGCCTTGTTCAGAATTTTCATCCCCAGTTCCTAAAAATCTGCTTTGCATGTCGGTGCTCGTTCATCATGTGTGGATTCAAAGAACGGAAGACTGGCTGCTACAACCCTCTGCTTTTGAAGAAATTTTTCTTTTTCAAATCTATCTCTGCTCTAGGCCCTGCAGAGAAGCCCTTCCTTTTGGTAGGATTCACGTTTACCTCTGTGCTCTGCCCGTGGTGACCTCCTCAGAAAGTGGGCGTTGCCTCACCTGAAGTTTGAAAAGCAGCTCCTCCAGCAGCTCCTGGAATGTGGGGTTGGCAGCCGAGTTTGTATTCAAGTGCAGAAGCCCAAGTTGACTTCACAAGGGAACCTGAAATTCACACATTTGAAATTCCAAAAAGGTAACAAGAAAACCTTTCTACAAATAGACTCATCTTTTCTTGTAAGTAATGTAAAAATGCATAGAAGCCTGTCAATCTGTCTTTTAAATTTTATTTTAAGCATGCAGCTCTTTTTATAACAGCTTTATTGAAGTATAATTCACATATCATAAAATTGACTCTTCTAAACCATAAAACTGTCATCTTTAATATAACCAGAGTTGTGAAGTCAAAACTGTCGCCTCAGAACATGTTTATCACTGCGGAAGGAAGCTCTGCACCAATTAGGAGACACTCTCTTCTCTCTCCTGGGAATGACTCATCTACCCTCGGTCTCTTTGCACTTGCTTATTTTGGACACTGTGTATGGATTTAACTGGATTTTATGACCAACTTCTAAAAGCTTTCAAAGTTCATTTATATTATGGGACCTGTCAGTATTTTATACCTTTTTCATTGATGAATAATATTCATATGGATATTCTTCATTCTGTTTCCTCTCCATCAATTACCAGACACTGTGTTGTTGCTACCCTTTGACTTTTGTGAATATAATACTATGTGTGCAAATTCCTAAGTGAATATATATTTTTAACTCTCTTGGGTACATGCTTACAAGTGAAACTTGTGGGTGATATGAGGATCTATGTTTAACATTTTGAGAAGTTCCCAGACTGTTTTCCCTGGTGGTTTGAAATTCTGCACACTCTCAGTAATGCACAAAGGTTCCAATTTCTCCACATCTCTCCAAACACTTTTCATTTTCTGTCTTTTGGATTCTAGCCATTCTAGTAGGCATGAAGTAGGATCTCATTGCAGTTTTGTTCTTGCTATTTTCTGAAGGAATTTTGAAAGTCTTACTTTGTGAAAATCTTTATAAGGTGTGATTAAAAAAATACCAGTGAATGCCATTCCAAGTGCCTTCCAGTGGAAAGACAGACCTGTAAAAAGGTTACAGTGTGTTCCTACCCATCTCATTCACCCGACCTGTGGCCATGTGACTGCTGGGTCTTTCCCAAAGTCACAATGACCACAAAAGGTAAAAGTTTCAATTGATTCTGAATAACGAGGCAGCCACAACAGCGCAATTAAAGACTCACTAAGAGGACTGTCACAAAGTAGTAAGTGAGTATATTTTGAGATGGATTAATGGCAATGTGTCTTTCACACACTGAGAGTATCATTTACACCCTCCGAATACAACTCTCATAAAATAAAACCTTCCTCTCCAGGCTACTGGAGTCTTGCAGTGTTCTGCAAGACAAGCAGACATTTCTAGTCAACTTTAACTTGATAAATGATCAGTGTCTTGCAATATTAGAGGTATGTGAACATCACCCTATATAGCCACCCCCCTCTCTGTCGTCTCCCTCATACCAAGCCTAGAAGTTTTTCAAAGTTAAGTACAAGTTTATCGTTTTCTTTTTCTTTCTATATTCTATTTTCTTTATTATTTTGTATTGTATTATAATTTTGTAATAATTTTATATGAATATTTTTGGTTGTGGAACAAATCATCTGAGTTTATATTATTTCTAATGGAGAAATTTGCTTTAAGTGCTTTGAATTACAAGCTTGTTTCTGGAATGAATTATGCTCACAAACAAGATTTTACTGTACATGATTTGCAAATATTTTCACACATTTTATAGATTGCCTTTTCACTCTTAATGATGCCCTTTGGAATTCAAAAGTTTTAAATTTTGAAAAATTCCAATGTCCTTATTTTTCTTGTTTTGTCACTTGTGTTTTCGGTGTCGTATCTAAGAGAACACTGACTAAACCAGGGTACAAAGATCAGTGCCTGTGTTTTCATCTAGGAGTTTTATAGTTTGAGGACCTATACTTGAAATGAACGTGGTGGTAATTTTTGTATATGTAGTGAGGCAGAGGTTTGAATGATTCTTTTGGGTGAATATGATGTTGTCCTGCATCCTTTGGCAAAAGCATTATTTCCTCATTAAATAGTCTTGACATCCTTCTCAAAAGCAATTGTCCAGCCAGGCGCGGTGGTGCAGTGCCAGGTGAGAACCTACTTTTTGGTTCATAGTTAGCTGCCTTCTCATTGTGAACTCATATGGTAGAAGGCACAACAGAGTGTTCGTTCTAACATCTCTTTATCAGGAGCGCTACTCCCGTTTAAACTTAAACACCTCCGAAATTCCTAATCTTCCAATAGTATCACATCAGGTATTAGGATTTCAATATCTGGTATGGGGTGGTCACGGACATTCATGCATAATATGGTGATTCTGGCAGTTCAAATAGTGGCTACTCTCTATAGATGTAGCTTTGGGGGTCGCCCCCTCCCCATCATTCTCACCCACTCTATGCTGCAGGCTGCTGATTTTCATGCTTACAATGCTATCGGTCTCAGGATTGCTGGTGCAGATGGATGAAGCTAAAGCAAGTTTTAACACTACAAACACCCTGTTTTTACCATGATTCAATTATTTCCCTTGAACATCCCTTAAGCTATTACAAACATTTCAGCGCTTTCCGAAGTTTTGAACAAGTTCATTCTGACTTTTTCTTCTTTTTTTAAACTGGTGTTCTTACTGCTTTTTATGAAGGAGCAGATTTTCAGAATCTCTTACTGTAACATTTCAGAAAGACTTCACTGACATTATTCTCTGTTT
>PVJX010032677.1:0-20255 GCA_004027295.1 Dolichotis patagonum
GGTTCAGAAAGCCCTGGAATTCTTTCACTATATGCATGGCTTTATACTATTGTGTTATGTTTGATATTATTGTAATTGAAACTATGCTCAACTATAGCAGAGTAAGAGATATGGTGTTAGATACTGTTGATGTCCAGTTGACTTAATGTAAAGTACTGTGTTGCCTATGTTGTCCTGTTCTGATTTGCTCTGTACTGCCTTTTGTTGTATTCTCTTTTAAATTAAAAAAAAAAAAAGAATGGATCACAGATGGAACAATGTTATATTATCAGTGACAATGTCAAGAGTTATTTCTCTAGTTATTTCTCTAGGTGTCTGGGAAGCGGGGGCGTGAGTATGAAAGTGCCAAAAGTGGGAATAGAGAGGGACAGGCAAGAAATAAATTAAGGTACTCTTTCCAGAAATTTTGCTGTACAAGGGAGAAAAGAGATGGAGCAGTAACTCAGAGAGTGTGTTTTCAAGGAAATGTTATCATATGTTTATATGATGATAATTAATCAGAGGGAAAAGATGTAAGAAGAGACAGTAGCTGAAGCTAATCTATAGTAGGTAAGTCAGGTTGGTTGTCTGTAAGCGGATGCTAAAATAGAATTCAGAGCAACCAGTGTTTATTAGTGGGTCAAGATCTATAAAAGGAGGGGAGGGAAACAAGATTGGGCAGAAAAAGAGATCACACTTGAGCCAACCCTGTCAGGAGCTCTAAAGTGAGTATCACTCCTCAGAGTATCCTGGTGTCTGACCCTGGAGTTGCTCAGTCTTTGCCTATGAGCTGACCCCAGAAGGGCACGACTGCAGGTAAAATGACCCTGCAGCGCTGGCCTGTCCAACAAGAACTAGCAGATGGTGTCTGTTGAGCACAGGCCAGCAGTTGGATAGCAGATCCTTCCTTGAGAAGGGACCTGGGTGGCATATGTCTGTGTCTGCCATAGGAGATGGTATTTAGAGCACAAGTAGAAGTTAGCCTTAAATAGGACAATGGACAGCTTCTACATAATCTAAAATGTGTTTTTCTGCTTTTAGAGCAAAATATGTGAGCCCAAGTAATTGATAAAGGGTAGAGCATATTTAGCTCATGGTTTTAGAGGCTCTGAGAAATCCAAAAGCGGTGGTAGTATTTAGGGAAGTATGTTACGATGTGACATAATGTGGCAGAGGCATCACATAGAGCAACAGAACAAGTGTGCCAAGTCAAGTCTTCCTTTCATAAAGTAAAGGTAACATTGAGACCCTACCCTCATAGCTTCAGCTAACTACCTTCCCATGGCCCCAGTTCGCAGTGCCATCAACATATGAATTAAATAAAATAAGGGATTAAGTTTACAACTCATGAAATTTGGAGACATTCAAAACAATAGTAACAAGAGGGAAGACAAGATATATGCACAGACTCAGGTGGGGATTGGCAGATGTAGTGAAGGTTTCAGAAGGGTTCAGTAAGTTTCTGAGTGAAATCAGGGACAAAATTACTGATGGTGAATGAGTATGGGAGAAGACTGCTGGCAGTTTTGGGATGATAGAAATAATAGACTAGTAGAAGGTTGGGAGGTGAATGGGTTAGACAAAATAGGATAGGCAAGCTCCTACAAGGACTTGCTGAGGCCAGGAATTCAAGGTAACAGTCAGCATTATTGTATTCAGAGATGGAAAATAGGGAAAAGAAGTAGATAGCCTGTTAGGATTTTTGCTGTACAGGCAAGGAAGGAGAAAAGGGGGTGGGTTGAGGGCATGCACAAGACAGTGATAGTCTGCTGAATAAAGAGAGAAGTAAAAAAAAAAAAAAAGTAAGGACAAGAGAAGTGAGAAAACAGTAAGATCTTTTTTCTCTTTGTTATGTTTGTCACTACCTGAAATTGTCTGTCTTCCTTACTAAAATGTAAGTTCCCTGAGGCTGCAAACTTCCTTTGGTATTGTATTGTATTGTATTGTTTGTATTGTATTGTATTGTATTGTATTGTATTGTATTGTATTGTTATTGCTCTAAGACAAAGACAATTCCTAACCTGAAGGTGGTCAGTAAGCATTTGCCTGTTGAGTGAATGCAAACCAAAATAAACTTTTTATAAAAGAATATTTTTAAAAATTAAGTGATGAGAAGGTATTTTAGAACAGGCAGTTTCAGCGTCCTAATAAAGCTCTCTAGTTGGTTCAGTCAGGTCTCCAGGGCTTCCATTCATGCTTCTTACTTATTGATTTAGGCTTCTTTGGTCTTGATGATCTACCATGTCATACGAGTCCTTCATGTTCTCAGTGGTAGGGGAAGAAAGCAGGAGAAGAACTCATCCTCACTACTCTTCTCTAAGTCTGTTCAGTAGTCGGTGGCCAGAACAGTCACAGGATTCCACCCACCAGCAAAGGATCTAGTTGATGCGGGGGCACACAAGGAAGAGTTTATGAGTATTGCTGTCACTGCTATGGAAGGGGCCAAAAATTGTAATATGGCATAATTGCTAGTAACAGAGGATACACCTGAAAATATCTATTAGCTTTATTTTGGCATTATTAAAAACTTCGTTCTTTGAGAAGTTTTTATACTCATTGCATGCTCATATCAGCTTTTCTCATATACTTAATCTAGTTCTTGCATACACATACATATCTTTCCCAGGCTGTAAGCATCATGGACAGGGACCATGTTAATACTTTTATTATTCACTCTCAGTGCTTGGCACAGTGCCTGATGCATAGTAAATACTTATAAAATATTTAATTGAAATGAGCCTCAATTGAGTTCTTGGACTGTGACATGAGTCTCTTGTCGATGCTATTTAAAGACTATCCAGTGACATTGACTTGGTAAATCAACATGATTTGAATAAGCTGATGACCATATTCTTTTGTAAATCTAGTCATAAATACAAATATAGTGATACATTTGGTTCTACAAACACTACATCATACTCTTTTGGTAGAAAGAGTTAGCCAAAGTATACAGTTTAGTGATTTGAGATTAAGTTTGAGACTATCTAAATACAACAATATGCACTTAGTTGACAATAAACAGGATGTTCTAGCTTCGCAGTGCCCATGGAAGACTATACAGAATAAGTCATCTGAGAAGGTGAAGAGATGGTAGTAGACTTGGAAGACCAAGAATGAGTACTTACCAGGCTTTTGCCCCAATAACTAGTTTTTCTCTAAATTTAAAAAAGCATCATTTGTAATGCATTTCATTAATATAACTTATCAAGTGTTCAAGGAATAAAACCAAAAAATAGAGAAGTATGGAGTTTTGATATTTTTGTTGATTTACTGAAAAATAAGACCATCTTTTGAGTGGAACCTAGAGAGCGGTCTTCATGTCCTGGCAGAGCTTTTCAGCTTGTGCACTGGCATTTGGTGCTCAAGTTATATATATTTACTATCGTTAACTGTTGACCAAGTCTTAACGTCAGAGTAAGAAAAATGTTTTCCACTACAGGTTGGCAAGATAGCCCCAGCAGTCACAGGACTGTCAAGGTGCAGTGTTATCTTAGCAAGGAAATATTTCTAACTCCAAGTCCTATAAATCTTATTCAAGTCTAAACTTTTATAAGTAATACATTTCTTCATGTAATTTATTCTTTTTTAAAATTTTATTTTATTTTAAAAGGGAGTAAAATTAAACACAACAAAACAACAGAATGGGACATAAGAAAGCATAAATTTCAAAGCTAGACAACCAGAGATCTTCACTATCTGTCATACTGTCTCTTGTTTTCTTCCAAATGGTTGTCCTTATCTTTGCATACAGAGAGCTCATACTAAATAACATAGCCAATCCTTTCACAAGATGTGTAGTTCACTGGCTCCCACTTGCTATGAGATGTCTGATTCTCAGCCCACATGCAGGCAGGATCACAGTCACCCCCTAGAGATGGGTAGAGGTCCTTGTTCTCCCGACACCCCAAGTCAACCGCACTGTGCAGGTCCCAATGTGCCAGGGTGTCTCTCCTTTGGGCCGCTGAAAGTCTGCCACACTCTCAGCCGCCCCCTAGAGGGGGGGTTCCTTGTTCTCCTGGCACCCCGAGTCAACTGCACTGTGCAGGTCCTGATGCTCCAGGGTCTCTTTCCTTCAGGCCACCGAAAGTCTGCCACACTCTCAGCCGGCCCCCCAGAAAGAGCAGGAGTTCCTTGTTCTCCGGGCACCCCGAGTCAACTGCATGGTGCAGGTCCCGATGCGTCAGGGTCTCTCTCCTTCGGGGCCGCAGAAAGTTGACCACACTTACAGCCGCCCCCCAGAGAGGGGAGGAGCTCCTTGTTCTCCTGGCACCCTGAGTCAACCACATGGTGCAGGTCCCAAGGCGCCAGGGTCTCTCCCCTGCAGGCCCCCTAAAGTCTGCCATACTCACCTATTTCTTTCTGATGAATTGACCATTCCATTTCCAAAGTTCTGAAATGGCCATCAGACCACAGAAAGAATTCTCTTTACGCTCCTGTTTGTAACCAGCAGCTACAGCCATCTGTTGGCCTTGCTTCGGGGCCACTGTAATTTATTCTTAAGGGAACTAGAGATGGTTTGAGTGAATACCTTTCTCAGGCAGAGGTGGGTTTAAAATATTGTATTTATAGTAAACAGATTTTTTTTAAATAAAGGGAAAAGAAAAAAAGATGTTACATCTTGATTTTTTTGAGTACCTTTGTCTAGTCTCTTCCATTTATATATGTTAGCTTTCTGTCCCAATAACAGATACCTGTGATAATGAACTTAGAAGTAAAAAAGGTTTATTTTGGCTTAGGATTTTGTAGTTTTCAGCCTGTAATCAGTTGTTCCTGTTGCTTTTGGGTGCCTGTCCAGGTAGTGTATCTTGGCAGAAGCATGTAGCAGGGCAACACCACTCACCCCATGACACAGAAGGGAGAGAGAGGAAGAGAGCAGGGTCCCACAATCCCCTTCAAAGGCATAACTCCAGTGACCTGAAGACCTCCCACTAGGTTCTAACTCTTCAAGTTTCTGCCACCTACTCATTGCACTAAGGTATGAAAAGTCTCTGACTTAATATATTGGCCTTCGGGAGACATTCACAACATAGTATAGTGCAGTGGTTCTGAAGGGTGCAGGTCGGTTTGCCCCCAGGGAACATTTGATAATATCTGGAGACATTTTGGATTTTCAAAATGGGGCTGTGGTGGTGGTAGTGGTGCTATTGATATCTGTTTAGCCAGTTCTCCTGTACAGTTCTTCTGTACTATTTAATTTCTGTGTAGCATTTGACAGTTCACCATCTTTTTTTTTTTAAACTTACTTCCTTCTGACTTCCTTGATGTTGCTTTCTCTTGATTCTCTTCCTTGGTTAGCTGTCTTCTGTCTAACAGCCATTGAAATGTTGGCCATCAGCCATTCACCAGCTTGATTCTTTCCTTATTCCTGATTGCACTGGGTGATCTTATCCATATCTGTGATATCTGTGAACTCTAGATTAATAGAGTACATATCAGTATATTTATTAACTGACTTTCTCTTTGAGCATCATACTGGTATCAACTGCCCATGGGATACCTTCACTCAATCTCTTATCAATATTTGAAATTCAGGGCTGGGGATTTAGCTCAGTGGCATAAGCACTTGCCTGGCAAGAGTGAGGTTGTGAGTTTGATTCCCAGTACCAAAAAAAAAAAAAAAAAAAAAATATATATATATATATATATATATATATATATATATATATATTTGAAATTCAATATTTAAAAAAATTCTCTTTAACAAATCTCTCTTCTTACTGATGCATTTAATCTCATTGTTATCTACTTTATTGTTCACATTTGACTATTTGAAATCATCTTTGGCCTTTTTTTTCAATGCCTCACATCAAGTATTCTGGATACTAAACCTCTAACTATTCTCATACCCACCTAATTTTTTCTTTCAGGCCATAGGAACCCTCAGCTGGTCTCCCTCCTAGAAGCCTCATCCTTTCCTCCCCCTGCCAAACAACAACAACAACAACAATAACAACAACATCCTAGTCCACCAAACAAGGAATAATGTTGCAAATCCCACAAACTAGCTAGTGTGTCTGGCAAATTGCTTAAGCTATTAAGACTGAAAACATTGTCTTCACAATGAAGTATCCCTCATTGTCTCTGTGGTTGGAAAGCCTTCTTTTCCCCTCTGCATTGTATGTTCTCTTAGTACTTTGTTCATGTGTACTGTGGTACACATGAAACTGTATTGTTACTTACATTCCTTACTTTATAGCAATCATATATTGAGTCATCTGCCTAAAGTACCCTTTTTGAGGAGATGCTCTTTCTTTCAGTCTCCTGAAATACCCTTTTGTTGTAGTTAGCTTTCTCTCCCTACAAGAAATATTGTAAATAAATTAATTTAAAAAGAAAAGAGATTTATTTTGGCTCATAGTTTTGGAAGTTGTAGTCCAAGGCAATTGACCTGTTGCTTTTAGGCCTGTGGTGGGGCAGCATATCATGGTGGGAGCACATTAGTTTGCCAAGAACATATCAGTGCGTCCCTATTATCTGTGGAATAAATGCAATTTGTAACCCATGCCTAGCAAATGTTACATGATCTGGCTTCCACTCACCTCTCTACCCTGTGCCTTCATTCTTTCCAGTCATTTCCACTCCTACCTCCCGGAAGTAGTCCTGCAGCCAAAGTGAACTTTAAATTCTCTGAATTGCCAAATTCTTTCTTTCTTTTTTTTTCTTTCTTTCTTACTCTTGACTTTCTGTTTATGTTGTTCCTCCTCATACACTCCTGCTCCAGGCCACATGACTCTGCCCTCACGTATGGTGCACATTACCTCTGCGTGTGCACCCTCCAGCACAGTGTCTACACTCAGCAGCCTCTTCAGCTCCTTAGCTCTGCTAGCCCCAGCCTCAAGTTACGGGCACCCTTTGTTTAGTGAATATTTATCTTCCAATATCTACACCCTCCTACTAGAGAAACCTGGCTGTTTTATTAATACATGCCCATGTTTTTAAACCTCAAATTTGAAAGTTATTTGCAGGTCAGGGAGGTAGCTCAGCGGCCCAATGCCTGCCTGTCAAGCACGGGGCCCTGAGTTTGATTCCTGATACCAAAAAAGAAAATAAAAGACCAAAGATGAGCATTGTTTCAAGAAAGTTATTTGGTACATTTAGAAATGATAAAAGATTTATATGGCATCTCTTTCATAGGTCTTTGCATTTTCCAGGGCTCTTAAAAACTAGGAAGAAGTTAATTCCCATCAGCCTTTGTCATGACTGTGACTATGAACTTATACTGCCTTAACCTGTTCATAAACATATAACCAGGTGAATGCTTGCATCTGACAGCCGTCGTCCGTCTTCTCAGTGAGATTCTCCCGGCTCCTGCAGGTTAGTGATAGGTGGTGTTTCCCCATCCATTCCCATTGTTCCTCAGCTTCAGTTTTATCCAGTGAGCTCTGCCCTTTGCCAGTTGGTCCTCCAGCAGAGCTCTTTGAACACATCCGCTTGCCGGTCTGGAACTAGAGCGTCAGAACGGGGTCCCTCTGTGAGCGGAGCCTCCAGACCGCTCAGTAACCAAACCCAGGGTGCGGCCGACTGCTGCTCCCCGGACTCGGGGCCCTGACAGGTGGCAGGTATCGCGGTGCTGGCCAAGGAGCCTTGGGCGTGTGCTTTCCCGGGCTAACTCGACCTAAGTTTAAATAGTAGGAATGTCTATATTTTAAGGACAATAAAATGGAAGGTTTGGTCTGGAAAAATTGAAATGTCTGGCAGCGGAGTCTCCGACGCGATCTTCACGTGAACATCAGAGGCTCAGGGATGTGATAGACAAAAGAGTGGAGGCAGGGCTGACTGTGAAGGGTGCCCAGGGCCTCACTGGGTAGATTAAGATTGTGCCAGGGATTTCACGAGTCGTCCCGCGCTCGGTTTCCAGGACCCCTCGCGCTGCCTCCTTCCCGGAGAGGAGAGCGCGGTTCTGGAGGAGGCGCGCGCGCGCGGAAGGGAAGCGGCGGCGGGGAGGGCATCGCTGTCGCCCTCGGGAAGAAGCGGCGGAGGCTCGGCCGCGCCCGCCGAGCAGGGAAGGGGCGCAGGCGGGCCGGGACCGGGAGAGCTGGAGGAGGAGGAGGAGGAGGAGGGTCTGGAACCAGAGAACGCCTTTGATACCTGAAGCTGCCGCAGTCGCAGCCGAAGACGCTCACCGCGGAGCCCGAGCGGGTGCGCGCCCTGGAGGGAGCCCGACCCTTCCTCCGGTCTCCCAGCTGCGCACTCGGACCCAGGGCTCAAGGTAAGCAGAACCCGGGTGCCACCTGCGCCCGTGCGGCGCCGGGACCCGCAGTGCCAGGTGCCTGATCGGCCTCCCCCGCTTGTCACCTTTTTCCTCCCCAGATCCCGTTGGCGCCGGGCTGACGCGCTGGCAGGCGGCCCGAAGGGGTCCGATTTTCCGCGATCTTGGTTTCTTCCCTCTGGCCAGGGACCCCCGCCTCCTCCCCAGGTTCCACCCTTCACTGTCGCCCCTTCCCCTGGATGGTTCCAGACTCCCTGAACCCTGGGGTGTTGGGTGGGTGCGGAAGGCAGAGGTCCTCCTTCCCCTCCAGATACACGATGCAAACACCCACGCACTGATTTCCCCCAGGAACTGGAATAACAGCCAATTTGAGATAACCATAATTCCTCTTCTTCCAGCCCCCGCCCTTCCATTACTATGCTAACTTTGGAAAGAATATTGATTCCAACATGCTAAATGTGCCACCTTTTGTATTTACACCAAACAATAAGTTAGGACGCTTTTATTTATTTTTCTTCTTGTTAAATACTGTGGTAAGTGTACAAGGTTTTCTGGGTGATAAGAGTGCTACACCTTTATCACAGTTTAAAACGCAATGCTTCTTACTGAAGCGCTGGTGGGAAAAAAAAAAAAGCCGAGCCCCACCCTGAGATCCTGGTTCAGATCAGGGGTGGGCGCGCGTGTGCGAGAGCCTGCTGGCATGTGTTACAGTTTAAACCCCTCCAAGGATCGCGATCCCTTCTGCTAATAATCCTTGAAAGTATCTGTAAGGTCTGCGTGGGACAGAGAGGGTGCACCTAGAAATGTAAGTGTGAAAAGAAAACAGGAACTGGGGGGCCCAGTGAACCCAGTTTCCCTCAGCTTGAAATTGGTGCAGTATCTCTGATTCTGAGATAACAGTTTTGGGAAGGGAACGTTAACATTCATTTGAAACTCAGATACAGCATGAGGAGAAATACTATACTTTGAGTTAGTTGAAGAGTTAGCTTTTCGATATCAATTTTTAAAATGTAAGAATCTATTAGCCGAACTTCAGGACTCGGGCCTATTCTCCTGGCAATCATAAAATGCTCCTTTCCTACTGGCCTTGGCTGGCTTTTTGTCAGTGATGGAATGCAGGCCATTGGTATTTTAAACCTGTTGCTAACTTTACAGCAACTGACTTAAGTGGGCTATTATCTGTATGCAGCAGGAGGAAGAATGATCATCTAAATTAATTTACATCATTTTTATGCTCCTAATTATTTAGACCAAACTCTTCTACCTTGAGTTGGTTAAATGGGGTCTGTAAATTACCTTCTATTTACACTAATACTAAGTGGCTTTCCATCTTGGACTTTGTCAAAGAGATTTATCTGCTGCATTTCATATATATCCATCTTCGTGCCTATGGCATTGTAAGTACCTCTCAAGCCATCAGAGGGCAGCTACCGAGGAAAACAAAGACTGTTATTTGTCTGTCTTGGAAAATTGAGATGAAGGACTGATTTTGAAAAAAAAGTTATAACAAGTAAAATATTTAAAGCATATATTTCTCCTCTTCCTCCTCCTCCTCTTCCTCTTCCTCCTCTTCTTCTTCTTCCTCTTCCTCTTTAATAAAATGAGGTCCCTGCTATGAAATAGAGGTGATATTTAGTACCTGCTTTCACGAATATTAAGGGCATGCTGGAGATTCCAAAGCCTTTTGAAATTTTAAGAAAGGACTCACTTTCTAGTTATTGTGCCAATGTGATTGTTTTCTTGGCAAACTTTTTCTCCTTTCTAAAATTAACTTTCCCCCAGGAAAAATAGTGCAGATGCACATGATTCAACCCAACCAAGTCTAGAAAATACTGCTTTTGGATTTTTAAAGCGACCTTAATTTATCCTTATACGTCTAGTGTTTGCAACCCATGCCACAAAATATGCAGACATATTTATTGTTTGCTGATCTTTGCAGAATATTGGCTTAATGAGAGTAGTTATCGCCAGAGTACAATTTTATTGGTTAGGCAAAAACTATTATTATTTCCTTAAGGTTTTTGTGTATATGTGTGTACACTTGATCTGGGACTTACATTATATATATATATATATATATATATATATATATATATATATATCTCTGTAACACATGTTTTTAATAGGAACAAAAACCCACAATATTTTTCTGTGGTAGAGTATTATAAGCATTAGGTTTTGATTAATTTTTCATGGACATTTCAATAAGACAACTAAGAGCTTCACAGAAATGATTCTATAAAGATCTATTTGGAATTAGCAGTTCTTTTTTAAAAAAGATGTTTGAAGCTCTTAGTCTGCTGGCTGCTTGGCCTACGTAGAAGAGTCCTTTGTGGGTAAGGGTGGTATATCCAGTTCTGGCAGCCTCTGACAGTGGATGATTAGAACCCTGCAGCTCCTCTGCAGACCTTTAATTTAGTCTGTAACTTGATGCTTTACTGACCCCACACTCTCCCTGCCACGCTAGCTCACAGAGGAATTGCTGGCACTTAGGGTTGAGTATTTTTCCTCCCATCAGTTAGAACATGGTTGCATAGGTTGCAGAATGTGGTTACATTTTTAGCTCAGTATTCTAAGAAATACCTTTGCCCAGGCAAAGAGTAGTCTTAAGAAGCTTGCATCACAAACTGACTTATTTCATTGTACTGTGTTAATTTCCCAATGATTCAACAATGTTGAAATAAAGTTACATGGCATTAAAATTGGAAGGCACTTTAGAAGTCATCTAGCTTTTAATCATTTCTTTCTACAGATGGGATGAATATTGAAATGTTTATCCAAACTTTGAGAATAGACATTAAATTTTATGTCTTTCTAGTTCTTATGGTAATGAGGATTTTGTTCAGTTCTGTAATTTGGCAATGGGAGCAAAATAGGGAGCAACTAGATTTCCAATGAGACTCAAAATTTGCATTAAAGGCAATGTAGGTAACTTACAAAGACAATGAAAGTTCTGACATCCTGGGCTTTTGTTACATTGGGAAAGGATTACTTCATCTGGGTGACAGAAGCAAAGTGGTTCAGGAAGACAGCTGGTTGTAGAGAGAGGGAGGGAGTGAGTTCACAGTGTGTGAAGCCCAGAACTTACTAAATGAGCCAATCATTCAGGAATAGTTAGGGTTCAGATTCTTCTCCAGAGATTTACTCTGACATAACAAATAATCATTAGATGGTCTAGTCCTCAAAACCCTATGAACTCTAATCCTTTCACAGTCTCACCCCCACCCCATGTCCCAGTATTAGGGATTGAACCCAAGGAGTGCTGAACTATATCTCCACCCTTTTTTCTTTTTTCTTGCTAAGATGCCCAGGCTGGGCTTCAACTTGTGATCTTGCTGTCTCAGCTTCTTGAGTAGCTTGGATTGTGGGTGTGCAGCACCATACCTGGCTAGAAGTTCTGCGTCTTGATGCTTGTATCTTTCAAGATCTTCTATCTTAAAGATCTACCTTCCATCTTGAAGATTTACCTTCCTGAGATTCTAGTGTTGAATGTTTTTCTTTTCTCGGTAGTTACAAAAGACTTTATCCTAATTGTCACCAGGAGGATTGCATTCAACCTTGAGAGATAATATGGGATATCAAGAAATAATCTTGTTAGTACCATAATTTGCTACCATTTTACATACAGAAAATATCTTCTCAGCCCTGAGAAACAGCCATTATTATCTCCTTTATATAGATTTGTGACTCCAAGAGGTTAGTGCATTGGCCAAGGGTGTATGTCACTTTTAACATCTTAAACTACTTCTCTAAGGAGAGCTAGCAGTTGTGTGAGTCTCTGAGGGACTATAAAATTTGAAAAGACTTTTTAAAAAAATTACCATTTTGGTGGGGGAGGGCTATTTTGCACTTTGCAATATTAGGTATTGAACCCAAGGTCTCTGCGATGAACTACATCCCCAGACTTCTTTATTTTTATTCTGAGACAGGTTCTTCATAAGTCACTGAGTTGCCCAGAGTGGGTTCAACAGTAATGCTTCAACCTGCCAGAGTGCTGGGATTACAGACATGTATCACCACACCCGGCTTCCATGTATTTTTATATTGCAGCTTAGATATATTTAGTGTGTGGAATTCAATAGTTTTTCAATGATTAAAAACAACTATGTTTAAAGCTTCTGACACAGGATGCCTTTGAAGAAGATAGGTCTCAGTTTTTGGAGGCTCACAGCACTGGTGCTGGCATTGGCTCACATCTCACCCATGTTATTATGTCCTGGCAGGTAGCAATGGCATGAGTATATGTGGGAGCACATACGTGAGCACTTCTGGAACCAGGAGCAGAAAGAAAGAGCACAGCTAGGTACATGCTTCTTCCTTTTCTTCTCAAAAGAATCCAAGGGGTCAACCCCCAAAGACCTAAGGACCTCTCACTAGTCTTTAATCACAGTGGAATCTTGGGGTCACAAATCATATTCAAACCATGGCACCCAGTTTTAAACATCTTTGTATTTATTTTGTCCTTAATATAATTGCTGTCAAACTGAAGAACCTTGACCTGTGGTTTGGAAGGGTTGTTGACTCAGTGCTTTCCCAACATTAAATGGAATCTTTTACATATTAGTTTTCTTAGCCTCATTTCCTTCACCTAGAAAGCAGGTTTTGAATGCCTGGGAAAGGCAATATTTGCCAAACAGAGCTGTAAAGATCACCTTAGATAAATAGACAGGTTGTCAAAATACAGACTCATGATAGATAGCAGCTGTGCGGGAAACCAGCCATGCAGAACTGTCCAGTGGGAGTATGGAATCAGAAGAAGCCTTTAGCAATGAAACTCTGTGGACCAGGAGAGAAGTCAATAGAGGGAGATGAAGAAGGAGTGACCGGAACATAGGAGAAAGACCAGGAAGGAGTCAAACCAAGGAATCACTGGGAGTATAAAAATTCAACAAAACAGCAGTCATATGAGAACAAAGAAGTTGCCATTGGGTTTGGCAATTAGGAACTTAATGTGACTTTAGCCACAGGTAACTTCAGTAAAGATGTGCCGGTAGAAAGAAAAAGTAATAGAATGGTTAGTGAGTGCAAGGAAGATAGGAAGAGATGAATAGCCGATATAAATGTTTATCCTATAGGAGAAAGGGAAGGGGTAGGGAAAGAAGTCAGTGATTAATAGATACACAGATTGGAGAATCAGATTTGGATTTGAAGTCATAGAAAATTTTCAGAAAGGCTAAAAAGTTGATCACTTATATTGTTTTCAGTTAAAGATATTAAAAGAAGCCAGGCATAGTGGTACACATTTGTAATCCCAGCACCTGGGAGGCTGAGGCAGGAAGATCACTGCAAGTTTGAGGTTATCCTGGGCTGCATAGTGAGTTTCAAGGCCAGCCTGAACTATGTAGCAAGATCCTGTCTTGCTACAAAATAAAATAAAATAAAATAAAATAAAACATCACTATCTAATGTCTTTTTCAGAACAGAAAGAAAATATTAACATTAGAGCTGGGGTGTGGCACAGGGGTAGAGCACCAGTCTGGCATGCACAAGGCCCTGGGTTTGAGCTCTAGCATGAGAAGTAAAATAACATTAAAAAACTGAACTAGCTAACCTTAGAAAAATACTATCTCAGATGGTGAATTTTGCCTTTCCTCCTTAAGAATTATATTTTCCCTCTAGGTTCAAGTTTCTACCTCTCATTCTTCTGGAATCTGGCTTCATCAGTTGTCTTTTCTTTCAAGTATTTTTGCTGGTGTGGGTGGCACCATCAAATAGGTTTGTAACTTGGGTGGGATGAAAGCGAAAGCAGAAGGAAGGAAGGAAGGCTGCTGCTGGCTGCTTCCCCCTGCCTTCCAGGCCATGAACTATTTCTCCTCTGCCGTGACCTTGCCTTGGAACCAACTGACTATAGACTGAAACTTTTAGAAACTATGAGATAAAATAAACCTTACCTCCTCTAACTTGCTGTGTATTTTGTCCCAGCAACAAAAGAGTAACTAAGACAGATTTTGGTGCCATGTTAACATGTTTATATTATATTATACAAGGCCTCTTTATTAGCATATAAACATGGTCCACTTTCCTATCTTAAAAAGTGTGGAACAGAATCAATGAGTACATTAAAGAGAGCAGAGGTGGGGCGTGGGGTGGGAGGAGAAATTAGGTGGGAGAATTAATAATGGAATTAATAGGACTTGGTGACTGACTGGTTATGGCAGGTTAAGGGAGGAATCTAGGGTAACTCCTGGGGCATCAGTTTGGGTGATTATTGTACAAGTGCAATCATAGAAAAGGAGAAGGCTGGCTGGGAGAATTCAAGCTCCTGCCTTCAGTCCAGTATACTGTGGAATGTAGAGGACTGATGACTATAGGCTGGAGGCCTGGGGAAGCCAGTGGTATAATTCAGTTCAAGCTTGAAGGCCCAATAGCCAGGAGGGTGTGATGTCTGAGGGCAGGTGAAGACAAAGGTTTCAACTCCAGGAGGAGAATTTGCCCCCTTCTGCATTTTTCTTCTATTGAGGCCTTCAGTGGGTCACCTACTTGCTTTAGCAAGAGATGATCTTGACTCAGTCTACAGAGTCAACTGTCAATCTCTTCTAGAAATGCCATCATAGACCCACCCAGAAATAATGTTTTCCCAGAAATATGGTATCCCTTTGTCTAGTCATGTTGACACATTAAATTAACCAACATGAAGAGGCAACAGACAACACAGTTAAAGTAACTTTCTCATTATATCATCCAAGTTCTGCTGGCTCTTTCTAATGATCATCTGTAGTTTTTCAGTGATACATATGAAGAGGGTAAAAGGGAAGGGCAGAGATGATTATTATATGAATTAAACTTATTCATAGAAATGCCACAACTATTTTCATTTCTTAAAATGATGCTAGCAGCATTTTAATTAATCAATGTAAATATACTTTAGATAATTTTAAAAAGAGATTTGCAATCTGCTCCACAGCTGGAGAAATAAGCTGAGATAGTGCCTTTGTGTAATAAACACACGGGACATTTTACTCCTTCTGTTTCCAGAGAATCACAGAAGCAATAAACAGCTAAGATTAATTGTTCACCATTTGTATTCTGCCACTGATCAATTAAAAAAAAAACTAAGTTCTTGTAAAACAACAAAGATGATGCTCATAAGCCAATAAACTCTAGAACAAACAAGAATGCTAATGGATTTCTCTCTTCAGCATTTGGGAATTTTAAAAGGGCTTTAAACTATTAGTTTTCAGATTATGTTCCCAGAACTTGCAATGCTATTCAAAGTCGTTTAATGATGAAGTAACAAAGAGAAAAATTCAAATAATGTTTCTATTAATGTGTTCTTAAGTGTTGAAAAGACAACTTGAAAAACACATGTGATTTGTATGCTTTACTTTTATAACGTGACCAACTATTTCTAAGAGGACAATATGTAATTTATCAACTAGTGATTTCTTACTGTTTACTTTTTGAAATTATGTATTATTTCTACCCTTTTTCTGTTTTTTTTTCTCTTTAAATAAAATTTTTAAAAATGTGAGTTATATGTGAAGTATTTACAATGACAGAAAACAAATGCAGTTTATTCCATAAAAGGGAATTTTGGACCCAGAGATAGGAATTAAAGTGACCTGAAAGAACAGAGGAAGGGCAAATGCCTTGGGATGCAAATGTGACCCAGTCTTTTGTGGTTTTAGGGAAGCTTTTGCTTAGTATCCTGAGAGTATGCTGGGTTGCTCTAGGGATCTTTAGATGCCATGTGCAATTCCTTTAGTGTAGGTAAGAGTACTAGAAGTGTTCTACTAATAAGTTGTGTGACCTTGAGTACTAAATATCTTCTACTATTGTTTTTTACCCTGTGGCAAAATTGATGCACCCAAAATTTCTACCTACAAAGGTACCTATATACCTTTATAGGTATATATCTACCTACAAAGGTACCTTTATACTACCTATAAAGGAAGTATCTCTTGTGAGTATGAGTGATATCTGTGAAGGTGATGGGTTTATTACTCTCATGCTATGCTATGCCTGCCATGTCATGCCATGCCACGCTATGCCATGCTATGCCATACTATGCTATGCTATGCTCTGCAAGCCTATGCTATGCTGTGCTGTGCTATGCTATGCTATGCTATGCTATGCTATGCTATGCTATGCTATGCTATACCATATAAGTTCTACCAAAGCAGACTCACCCCTGCCTGGAGGAAAAAGGGAAGAATACTTTTGAACATCTATACAACTTACTATAATGACCTACTTTTCCCCCCCTAAGTATTTTTTAATTCTAGAACACTATCTTGATAGTTTTTAAAATCTTCCTGATGTTTTGTTTTATAATGTCTTGTGGGTTTTATTCTACTTTTTGTCAAATATTTAAACACATTAAAATTCTTAGAACTATAGCATCTATATTTCTAGTGCAGTAAATTTTCTCTTTTGTTTCATCCCCCAGTTCCCTCTTTTTCAGGATGGTTTGCCTGTATGGCTCATCATTGTTGATTATAAGTTTATCAATATGTGTGTTTCATGCACCCTGAGTTGTGAAGGTGTTCTTGTGAGACAGTTTTACATTTTATTTGTCAAAGCCTACTTGGTTTCTTAGTTTTCGGATCCAGTTTACAATCCTGTGTAGAGTCCATTTGATCTACTTCCTTGTATCTTCAACAAGCTTAAATCTCTAATCTCATGAGTGATTCTTTCCATTTGCAGGAGGGCAAGAGGCTTTTCTATTTAGAGGAAGAAGTTTTTCTAGTCCTTCCTTCCTCCTGACTTTATATAAGATGCCTAATTCCAGTTCCATATGGTAGATAAACCCTACAGACCAAGATGCATATCCTGTTTTTCTTTTCTTTCTTTTTTTTTTTTTTTTTGGTACCAGGGATTGAACTCATGACCTCACACTTGCCAGGCAGGCGCTTATGCTGCTGAGCTAAATCCCCAGCCCTCTGTTTTTATTTTCTTCCAGATCTTTAATTGCTAATCAACATTGTAGGTTTTGAGTTTCTTTTTTTGTTTTTTGGGTTTTTCCTTCATAGTTTTTCTCTCAGCTGTGCTTTTAAAAATATTTAGTTATGGGCAGGGGATTTCACTCAGTGGCATAAGCGCCTGCCTGGCAAGTGTGAGGTCATGAGTTCAATCCCTGGTACCGCAAAAAAAAAAAAAAAAATTTAGTTATATTTTATCCAGAGTATTGTTGTGGCTTGATCCCCCTCCCCCAAGCCTCATGGGCTCATAGGGGTGGGGGCTTTTGGCACTGACCGAATCACAGATGTATGATATTGGATTAAGGGTGTGTAACATTGGGTTAATCTTCTGATTGGTTAGCATAGTTCTCAGTGTGGATAATAGGGAGGCCCCTGTGTGTGTGTGTGTGTGTGTGTGTGTGTGTGTGTGTGTGTGTAGGGCCATCAAATAGGCTTGTACTCTGGAGGAATAAAAGAGAAATCAGAAAGAAGGCTGCTACTGGCTGCTTCCTCCTGCCTGTCATTCCATGGACTGTTTCTCCTCTGCCATGACCCTTCCTTGAAACTAGTTGACTGAAACATCTACAAACCATGAGGTGAAATAAATCTTCTCTCTTTCAATTTACGGGTGTTTTCCTCAGCAACAAGAGAGTAGCTAACACACATTTTGGTACCATAGAAGTGAGGTCATTGCTGTGACATTACTTGGCTATGTGGTTCAGGAGCTTTTAGAACTGGTTTGTGAGAAGAATTTAGAAAGGTTTGGAGATGCTGATTGAAGAAGCATCCCTGGAATGCTGTAAGCTGAGCTTGGGGGGGGGGGTCTGGTCAGAACTCAGAAGATCAGAATGTTGATAGAAATGCAACTGATAAAGAGGAGGTTAGAAGGTTTGAGTTGGGGAAAAAGGATTGCATTGGCAGTTGTACTCTAGGCCTTGTGTGTTATTCTTTAGCAGAAAATTTGTCTGCATTTTTCTCATGCCCAGAGACTTTGTATAAGACTGTGATTAAGGGCAGTGGACTAATAGATCTGGTGGAAGAAATTTCAAGGTAGTCTAATGTTGAGTCAGTGGCCTGGCTACTATTGAGGACTTTTGGCCTTACGTTTCTTTCTTTTTTTTTGGTACTGGGGATCGAACTCATGACTGAGCACTTGCAAGGCAGGTGCTTAAGCCACTGAGCTAAATCCCCAGCCCAGCCTTATGTTTCTTAAAAATCAGTGAAAAACAGCTGATCAAAAAGATTTAATAGTCTTGAGTTGGCCAAAAAGGAAACTTCAGTAAAGCTGCAGACCGCAAAAATGGAGCAGAGGAGAACATTGTTGTTGAAATGGTTGCCTTTAAAAATCAAGTACTTTGGAATTAGACGATAGAAAAGATTGCATGAGAGCATCATAAGAACTGAAAGAACTCTATCCTTTGCAGCCTCAAAAATGCAAAGGTAAAAGACTTTGCTGCGAGAAGAGAGTCCCAAGGCACCATTTTCCAGAATGATGTGGCCTAGGGAATTTATCCCTCAGGATTGGGTTCATAGCACTCAGCAATCCAGGCACTTAAACCTTACAACCAAGAAAAAATGAAGCCTGGTTACTGTTTCAGCTGTGGAAGACTTGGAGGTCATCCATGTGGTGCTGGATTTAAGCACATAAAGAATGCAATAATTGTGGAGTCAGGAAGGCTTTCACCTGAATTTCAGAAAAAGGCCTGGGAGCCCAGGCAGTGTGTTGCTGAGAGGGCAGTGTGTGAAGCTGTGAATGTGAAGCTGAAGGTGAGATGGGGACCCTAAAAGGTTGAGGAAACCAGGAAGGAAGGTTGTCTGAAGGAAGCCACAAGGAGTGAGGAAAGCCAGCCCAACAGACAAACCACGAGGGCTGCAACCACCAGCAATGCCATAGGGCAGAACCACCCCAATCGCTTTGGAGTTCACATTTTGCCACGTATTGACCTGAATGCTGGACATAGAACTACAATACTATTTCTCCTCTGTGGTGCTCCTCTTCTATGCCGCCCTGCCTTGGAGCCAGCCAACTGTGGACTGAAACCTTTATAAACTGTGAGATAAAATGAACCTTTCTTTTCTCCTTTAATGTGTGAGTGTTGGGTATTTTTTTTTTTTTGAGTGTTGGGTATTTCGACCCAGCAACAAACGAGTAACTAAGACAAATATATATGAAAATATGTGGGATGGGGTGGGGATAAAATGGGCTACTTAGATCGGTTCAGCATTCCTTACTGTCTAGAGGTCTTTAAATTCATTTTGTAACCTTTTCCACCAAAATTCCACTTTAATTTTTATTGAAATTTCATTGAATCTATAGATTAATTTGGAGTGAATTTACATTTTTTTTTAATTTTAAAAGTATAATTCCCTGGTTCACAGGAAAGTGTGCTTTGTTTTCTGTCTGAGTCTCTTTCTAATCTTCATGGCAGAGCCTGGTTCATGGGAAGACCTGAATTTACATATTCAAAATATCAAGTCCTATCTTTAAATGTGGTATATATTTCACTATTTAACTTGATACTTTAAAAAGTGTCTCATTAAAAGTATGCATTCAAAAGATAAGTACTTTATAATTATTGGTTAGAAAAAAGAAAAAACATGATCAAGAAGAAAACAAAACTAAAAAACAAAATGACAACAACAACAACAACAAAAACAATGGCTTTATAGGTTTGCAAAAAAAGATGATAGGAATTTAACAATGGTTGTGATACTACACATTCAAAATGGTTACTACTATCTTCAAAATGGTTGTTCAGGTCATCAGACATAGGAATCTATCTTCAAAACGGTTGCTCAGGTCATCAGACATAGGAATAAAACAAAACAGTAAAATGGAACAAAACATTGGATTTCAAAAACAAGACAGGAGAAAATCCCCTACAGTTGCCACAATGCATACGGCCATCCTCCAAATAAATGCCCACACCAGATGCCCAGATCACCAGCCCCAGACCTCCATAGTAAACCAAATGATACAAGAATCAAGCTGTTCCTTTCACCTCAGTTGCTATCATCTCACCCTGAGTCCTCCAAACCAACCAGTTGTTTACTGTGGCGGGAAGATACTCTTCTGGTTTCCCAGCCCACATATTGCTGGCTTGCAGGAGGGCATGCTTTGTCTTCTTGCTGAGTCTCTTACTGAGCCCCACGGTGGAGCCGGCTTC
>PVJX010032678.1:0-20253 GCA_004027295.1 Dolichotis patagonum
GGGTCCCAAAGAGACAGCCCGAGATGCTGCTTTCTCAACTCAGCATTTCTAAAAGATGAATTTACCACATTGGGGCAAGCTTATTGAAAGGCTTCCCAAGGATGGTTAGGGAATCCTCTTGGCAAGGATTCATAGAGCATGTTGGTAGAGTGGCATCTCATACACAAGTTCCAGTTTTTCTAAGTGTAAGCTGACATTGAGGAAAATGCTCAGATGTAGTGGTTGTATCAAAAAATTACATTTTCCAGGAAATGATGTTGAATGATTCAACACTATCCCACCAATTCTGGTACTAGTGTTGTTAATACCAATGTCTCACTTTTCTCTTCCATCTTTATCTTGTAGAGTTGTGTAACAAAATTTAAAGTGGATTTTGGGGGGCAAGGGATATAGCTCAGCAGCACAGAGCCTGCCTGGCAAGTGCCAGATCATGAATTTGATTTCTGGTAAAAAAAAAAAGGTGGATTATGGCTTTGATAGCATCAGTTAGCCAATCTCACTGGGACACAATTACTTGGGATGATCATCATAAACATTTGTATTTCTGAAGGGCAAAGAATGACTCATTTTGGGTATAGCTGCCTGGAAATAGATAGAGGAAGAGAAGAGAGCAAAGAGGAATATATGGACTGTATTTGGAGAGAGAGATAAAGATCATAAGGAAAAGGAGTAGTGTTTGTGAAAGACCAGATGAAAGTTAGGATGCCATCTTAGTTACTTTTCTCTGATTGCTGGGTAAAAATACGTGACACCCAATGTTAAGGAAGGAAAGGTTTATTTAGCTCACAGTTTGTGGAGGTTTCAGTCCATAATCAGCTGACTAAGGCAGCAGAAGACAGGAAAAGAAATAAGAGCACAAAAAAGAGGAGAGCGGGGACAAGCATCTTTTCCTCCCTTATGTTGTAAGAAGTCTATCTGCCCTGGAGAGGGCATCGCATTCACATCATCTTCCTGCCCTCCTTTTCACAGGCTCAGAATGTTTACAATGAGAGAAGCCTAGCACCTTCTGGGTCACTTAGTTAAGTTTCTAAACTTTTCAAGTTTACATGGTGTATCAACCATTATAGATGTGTGCAGAACTGCAGGGCTCAGGTGACCAACCATAATATTAGCCAGTGAGTGGGACCCACCCCCATGACTGTACCCTCAGGTTTCTTTCCCTACCCTGCCATAGACACCAGGTGAGGTGTGACACAATGCAGTGATCTCAACAGAACAGAGTGGGGGACTGTAAAATAGCAGTAGAGATGAACCCTCCCCAACTCAATGACCTCACGATTGCCTTGGGGAGATAGCAGAGTGCTGAGCCTCTTTCCTGACTAGCGAGGAAACAATTAGCAAAAAGGCCAACACTGAGGATTGTGACTGGTTGGTTTTGTGCTTACTGGATGTGACATTTGATAGTACCTTCAAGTTGACTGGAGAAGGCTTCAAAGAAAACCTCAGTCCTAGTATGTAGGCATTAATGGAAATGTGACTGCATTTGTATTCATGGACTACTGAAACTTGGAATAGTTGGAATTATATACAATGTCTTAATTCTAAAATGCTATGATTATGCTGCATTTAATAGCATTCACATATGGTCAGACAAAAAACTACTTAGCACTAATTTACAAATGAATCACAGAATTTTTAGTCCAGGAAGGAACTTTAGGAATAATCTATTTTAACTCTCACATTTAAAAAATTAAAGTCAGAGAGCAAACGATGGGAAATGACTAAGCTCTGTGATGTTTGGCATGTTAGTAGCAGAATTAGGACTGTATTCTTATCTCCTGGGTCCTAGATATGGCCACATTAAGACAAAAAAGGAGTTAAGAATGAAGTTTTAAAAAAATCAGTAAAACATTTCAACTACATCTTGATTTCACATCAAGTTAAAATTCTAAAAATTTATATTTACACTAGATGTATAGCAAGGCTACCAGTAGTTCTCCAAATAATAGTGTATACTTAAAGAAAAGAGTCTGAAACTTTAGTTTTATGATTAGATTTCAACATAAATTGTGTTTTTGGTCACTATTTTGGCAGTTTCTCTGTGGTAGATTTTATTGCCGAGATTTTTCAGGGTGGTTTCTCTGCAGAAGGGGATACAGGCCTCAAATGTGCTGTTTCTTGTATCCCAAATCCCTGCTCTGGTTGTTTCCTCTATCTCAAATACTCTTCCTCTAAATCATCCTAAAACCGTCTTCTCATCTTTTATGTATGAGCTGAAGAGTCACCTCCTAAGAGACTGCAGCTCATTACCCTCCTCTCCCTGGGCTAGTATTTCTCTTTCAGTGGCTCTCAGCAGGTATCCCCTCCACACCCTCCAAAGAACATTTTTCAATTTCCGGAAATACTTTTGACTGTTACAACTGGCATACTGGCTGATGAAGGACAAGGAGGGTGCTTAAATATCCTGTAACCCACAGCATAGCTCCCCATAAAAATCTTAGCTGTTTAAACATGCCAATAGCACCAAGATTAAGAAACTTTGCTCTTATCTGTTATGGTCTGGATCTAAAATGTTCCCTAAAAGTCTCAAGTGTTTAGAAGTGGGACTTTTGAAAGATGATTGGATCATGAGAGTAGTATGCTTATCAGTGGATTAATCTTTTGATGAGTTTACGGTTGAATGTGCTCTCAGGAAGTGGCACCTACTTGGAGGTAGGTCACTGGATATGTGACCTAGAAGGGTGTACTTTTGTCCCTGGGGCCTCCCTTTTCTCTCTGCTTCCTGGCCACTGTGTAGTGAGCAGATTTCTTCCTCCATGCCCTTCTAAAATGCCATTTCTGTCTAGGGGTGAGCTAACCATGGAGTGAATCATCAGAGACCATGAGCCCATATAATCAGGATTTGTACAATTTTATCTTTCAGAATATCAACAAATGGAAAAGGTGAAAATTATTGAAAACAAGTGGGTATCACCCCTTTTCCACCATGACAGCTATCAGTGTAATCTTATGGTCTTTTTTTTTTTTTGGCATTGTGGTTTCTGTAACTTAGCTATCTCTGTTCCCATTGTGAAGAAGGACAGAAATGAAGCCATTTGTACATAAGCTACAATTGGCAAAAAATAACAATTTATTGATTTGGGCTGTCCAGCAACACTATGTTTCTTCTCCAGCTCTTCTCATTCTTGGTCTGGGTTGCATTTAGAACACAAATTCTACTCACATCTATTAATAGCTTTATAATAATGTAAGATATTGGTCATAAAATGAAAAGAATGATTTTAAGCACTATGAGGGCAGAGTTTCAACATGGCACATTATAAATAAGTAAAAAAGTGCAACCTGTCCTAATGTCAAATCTGAGGTTGCCTTAGTATAATTTCATCAATAGAATGGAATAATATGTTAGTGAGTGCTCTTAACTAGCAAATGTGATCAGAAGCATTGTGGCAATAAAGACAGAAAAGTGCAACAGCTTTAAAACTCACAGATGGCAAATCAAGTAAAAGATCTGTTTATCACTCTCTGAGTATTCTGCAAAATGCACATCGGAGGGCTAGGATATTTCTAATGGCAACTGCCACAGTTTTGAAAACCTCAGTGGAACCCTTAGCTCTCTGGTATTTAGCTCTCTCAGTGTCTAGCAGCAGAACAGGGAAACCACTTTTCTGACCACATAGTTGTGAAACTGTTCTACTAGTGTCTGAAGGCAAAAATGAGAGAGTCAGATATGCATAATAACGCACTGGAAATTGTTAAGCAATGTGCTATGTTTCATAAAGTCTTACACAAATAGCTTTATATATAGCATTATAGAATATTAAAAAGCTGTTTGCTAGTGTTCAGGCTCTGTCTGCAGTTCAGTGAATGTTGCATACACTGATTGCATGGTTTTGGTACCACTTTTTATGTAATGAAAATAAAATTAATTAACAAACTTTGTAGTCATCTAGAATTCTAATGTGTTTTGACCATAATTCTTAATCTATTTTATACTTTAAAAACATTTCAATATTGTCCCTCTTGTTCCCATTTTCTTCCTTTTTAAAAACAATTCATGCAAGATTCAATCCTTTAAAACCCCAAATTAAGTATTAATCAGCATATTTAAGAATATCTATTATCAATTCCCCAATTCCTCAATTCAAATATGAGAATATATACTTGGCAATATTTACGTGTTATAATAGCTTTTCATTTCTGTGGCAAAATACCTGACATACCCACTTAAAAGAGATAAAGTTTGGCTCATTGTTTATTTCAGTCCATGGTTAGCTGGCTCCAATGCAAAAACATCATAGCAGAGGAAAACTCACCTCATGGCAGCCAGAAAGAAGAGAGCATTGGAAAGAGCCAGACAGAGGGATGCTAACAAGACTATGTGCTTTTGGGTTGCCTGGTTCCAGTGATCTGCCTCCTCTTCCACCAATCCTACATTCTAACAGCATATTCAGCTGATCAGTGAATTAATCCATGGATGAGGTGTTTCAGATCTGTCATTTGTTAGCCATGACCTTGGATAAGTGCTATTTCACTCATTTTTGGCGTGGGAGTTATAGCACATGTACTTACCTTGCAGTTTTTATGTGGATAAAATGAAATTATTCATGAAGCACTAAGTATAGAGCATGGAGACGGTATTTGATAAAGAGTAAGCTTCCTTCCTCTCCTAGTCACCTGCATGCCTGCATGAGGGTGTTGTAATTGTAAGTGCTATATTTGGGAATATCAAATGAGATGTTATGAAATCACTTTGAAAATAGTACAGTATCAACACAAGCAATGAAAGTGACAGAATAGGGCTGGGGATTTAGCTCAGTGGCTTAAGTGCTTGCCTGGTAAGCACAAGGTCGTGAGTTCAATCCCCAGTATCAAAAAAAAAAAAGTGACAGAATTTATGATCCTACACACTCCTACTGAGAGTCTTGACCATGGCCACATAACTGATAAGAAAATTCTATTTTGCCTTCTAAATAGTTTTGGGCTATGCAGGCTGCAGAAGGCAGAGAAATTAAGCAAGTTTGGTCTATGGTTGTGTTAGTTTCTCCAGGGAGAGATGCAGTTTTCTTCTTGGTATGGCCTTCCCAAGCATAGATCCTCTCTAAGATCTCTGGTAGACATTTATTAAGTGAATCTGAGGTTGAATAAAGGCAAGAGCAACTGAATGGAATTGATGTTTCTAATAGGGGTAGAATTACATATCCAAAATGTCTCAATTACTGTTTGATTTCAACTTATTATAGAAAATCAAAGAAATGCATAGGATGTGGTGAGGTGAGGTTTTTACCCTCTTATCATTCCCCAAGTCTACCTTCACAGGCCTGTGCCTAGTCCATACTCAAACAATTTATTTCTCTTTTTAAAAAAATGTTCACATGGCAGTACTCCATGTACATACAAGTTGATTGTTGGACATACACTCACAAACAAGCGAAGCAAAGCTGACATTAAATATTCTAAAGATCAATAGTATAATGAACTGAATAGTATTTTGCTTCAAACCTTGTTCTGTTTTACTTTTTAGAAGATCTTTCTTCTTAAAATTGATGCTGTCATCACGATCGTGTTCTGGTTAACTAGGATCCTGTGCAGCACTTGGACTGGGGGAAAACGGGGATGTTTGTGCTTTTCTACATGGGGATGCATCATTTTTTCACAGTAGGCAGGATAGTTCCAGACGATGCTGATGACAGATGCACTGAAAAGAAATCCTGTCATCATGTGCCCCTGTTCTCTCATAACTACCATGTCTAGGGCCTGCATCCGGGTATGGCATCATCCCTAGGGAGTAATGAACACGCAAACTCACAGAACCTGACTTGCCTTATGCAGTCTGCCCAGAGACCCGCAGAGGGTTTGCTACTCATTATATGAAGGTACAGATCTGTAAAGGAAGGGATTGTCTAGTGCAGTAATTTAAAAGTACTTTATCTTTTTAATATGTATTTATTTTTACATGTTTGTAGTATATAATGTTTACATTTCTTGTGGTAAATTGATAATGTGCATAACACATCTTAATTCTTTTTTAAATTCCTTTTCCCTCCCCCCAAATTTCTTGATCTTCCATTTTGAGAAAGATCTACCTCCTTACTTCCTATTATCTATCTCTTTTTTTCTCTTTATTTTTACTGTGGTTTTCTCATATAAGAGAAACAATGTGATACTTAAGTTTTGTTTCTGACTATGATCTCAAGGTACATTCATTTTCCTACAAATGACTCAAGTCTGTCTTTCTTTACGGCAGAATGGTACTCCATGGGTGTAAAGACCATATTTTCTTTATTTATTCCTCTACTGATGAACCCATGGGCTACTTTCAAGATTTAGCTCTTGTAACTTGCACTGCTATAGACATGGGTAGGCATGTGTCTCTGTAATTTGATGTCTTTAACTTTTTTGGGGACAATACTAGAATGGGAATAGTTGGGTCAAACAGAATTTTTAGTTTTAGATATACAATGACTCTCCATACTGATTTCCATAGCGGTTGTGATACTGTGGATAGATCCAATAGATAGATTCCAGGCTATTGTGTACCACAAGCCAATAATTGCAAATATACATGGTGAAATAAAAAAATAGCTACATTTATTGAAGACAATGGGAACAGATGCTCACAAACAGAAAAGTGGTGTTGCGACAACTGAGAAGTAAAAAGCACACATAGATAAATAAGGCTATCAGATTTTAAAAGATGCTGCTCATTGCGTCTGTGGGTATGATTGAAAGGAATGATTGACAGGGTGCTGAATCATCTCAGGGGCACCATAACATGCATGTCTGTCCCATAATCCATTCTGATTAAACTATATATATGAGATGCAGTAAATATGTATGAGCTTTTAATGACATTCCAGTGAGGGTTAGTAAAGGTCAGGCCAAGAGTTCTAGTACTCATATGCTCTGACCTGGAGCTTTAGAGATTTCTTGGGTCTTTACCAGTTTATTTTTGTTTCTCTTAGGACAATGGAAGGTGGAATGATACTGGGGTGTTTCTCAAGTTCAGCTGGGTGAAGGGGGAGTGGTCTCTCAGCTTCAGGTACTAGTTTTGTAGCCTGTACTAGTTTTGCTAGTTTACTTTCCCACCAGTAATACAGAAGCTCTCTCCCACCACCTCCTGCATTTTCCTCAGCAGGAGGAATGAAAGCATTATAGGACTTCAAAACAAGATAATACAAAACCAACCATGATTACCTTAATATCTCCCATTGTTTTCAAATTAGCTGCCCATACCATCAGATGCAGTAAATACTAACAAAACAAAGCCAAACCTAAAACCTAAAAAGCTATGAAAACAGTACAAGAGTTCAAGACAAGACAATAAGAAATTAACACGTACCACCTTCCCCTCCCAGGTGTTTCCTCCCCTATCACTTTTAAAATATCTACTGTGCTTTTTGGATCCCATTAACTCCTTCTGTTTTTTATGCTAGGGTTCAGCCATGTGAGTTCAAACTGTTTTGCCCATGAACATGATTTCTAATTGCATCCATTTACCTATAAGAGCCTCAAAATTATTCTACTTTATAGCTGGGTAGCTTTCTATTGTATGAAAATACTATATCTTTCTCATCCATTCTGCAGTTGATGGGCAAGTTACCTTTGCTTTTTTTCTGGTCTCCTGTTGCAAGGAACAATTGTTTTCTTTCCTTTGATTTTCAGTCTATGAATTTCCTTTTGAGTTAAATGTGTTTCTCATATACAGTATATTGATGGATCTTGTTTCTTGATCCACTCTCTTTGTGGGTGTGTTTTTTTTTTTTATTGCTGAGTTGAGGACATCTTCACTAATGATTACAACCAGCATACATTGGTTTGTCTCTTCCATGCTATCTTCCTGCTGTTGGCCCTCCACTTTTCCCCTTCATTCAATTACCTGTCTTGTTTGGTGATCTTCCTCTGCTACTGTTCCTGGAAACATGGTCATCTTTCTCTCTCTTGAAAATATCTTTTTTAGCACTCTGTGTAGAGTGGTTTGGTCATCATGAATTCCTTCAGTTGTTCTTTATCATGCAAGTATCCTATTTTTCCATCAATTTTGAAAGATAGTTCTGCAGGGTACATCAATCTGGGTTGGAAGTTGTTTTCTTTCAGGATTTGAAATATTTCACTCCAAACTCTTCTTGACTTGATGGTTTGTGTTGAGACGTCTGCCATGATTCTGATTGGTTTTCCTATATAGATGATCTGATTCTTTTCTCTAACAGCTTTTAATATTCTGTTTTTGTGCTGAATTTCTGGGATCTTGATTATTATATGTCTTGGTGTAGATTGATTATTTGGTTATGGCTGGTTGAAATTCCATATGCCTCACTTATCTGTATTCCAGATCCTTTTCCCATGTTTAGGAAGTTTTGTGCTATTACTTCTGCAAATAGCCTTTTTATTTCATTTGTGTTGATCCCTGCTTCTTCACTGATACCTATAACTCTTAAATTATGTTTCTTTGTGTTGTCTTGTAGCCATTGAGTTGATACTTCCAGATTACTTGTTATGTTTAAAAGATCTTTCCTTACATGATTACTCACTGTGATCCTGTCTTCAAGATAGACTGAAGTCTATCTTCAGTCTCTTTCAAGTGGTTTTGCCAGCTTTCAACTGAATTTTTAGTTTCCTGGATCTCTTTTTGGATCTGTTTAATGCATTGTAATTCCTTTCTATATTGTTCATTCAAGGTTTCTATCATTTTCCTATGCTCCTCAGTAATTTTTGATCCAATGACTTTTATAGTCTCATGAAGTTGCTTCTTTACTTCAGTTGCTATCTTATCAGAGATTCCAAGTGTGGAACTACTGTTTTCTTCTGACTGTATCTCCCAGGTTTGTTCTGTGTGGACTGGATGTCTGAGATTGCCTTTTACTCCTTTGTTTTTACATTCTCCTGGGTTCCTCCCAACAGGCTCTTGGGGGGTCCCAGATACTTCCCACTTTGGCAGCCCCTCTGTGGTATAGGTGAATGGGACAGGAACCTGGCTTGCTCTGACCCCAGATTTACAGGAAGGTAGCTGGGCATGGGGTAGACTTCTCCAGACCTGTGCAGCTACACTGGGGCTTCGTCAATGGGCAAAGGTGCATCATAGTGGGGCTGCTTCTCTTAGCTTGTGTCTACAGTTGGACTCTCGCGATGGTGGCAGGCACACAGGGGTGTATTTGTCTGGTTCTCCTGGTGTACACTGGCTGCTTGAAGGAAGAAAGAGCCTCTAATGGTGGCCACCAGGTGCATGGGGCTTACCTGGCTGTGTGTCCCTGCTCCTGCTTGCTTCCCACAGAAAGCAAGCCTTCTGGTGGTGGTGGCAGTGGGTGGAGGTAGATATGCTGACTCTCTCTGTCCACCTTGCCTGCCCACACATTTAATTTTTTGATCCATTTTGATTTTACTTTAGTACATGGTGAAAGATGAGGATCTAGATTCAATCTTCTGCATGTGGATAGCCAGTTTTCCAAGCATCATTTATTAAAGAATCTCTCTTCAGTGTGTGTTTTTGCTTCCTTTGTCAAAGATCAAATTGATGAATCCGCTTGGAGTTGTATCTACATCCTCTATTGTGTTCCAGTGATCTGCATGTTTGTTTTTGTGTCAGTACCTTTTTTGTTTATTACAGTAGATTTGTAATATGACTTTAGGTCCAGGATGGTAATGCTTCCTGTTTTGCTCTTGCATTTGCTATTCTGGGTCTATTCTGGTTCCAAGTATTTTGTCTTTATTTTTATAGTTGTAGTAAAACCAATTCCTTTTCTTTGTGATATGTTCTCATTTTATGTGAAAGCAAATTTAATTTCTACATCATAAGCACTCATGAGTTGTCTATCGGCAATCATATTGAAGCAGGGTTGAGTTGAAAAACCATCATAGAGCATTAAATGAATCTAATATTTCTTTAACACCTGGACAATATAAGCCAGAATTCAAATCCTAGACTAGAATATAGACAAAAATTCCACAAAAAACAAATAAGCAAACAAAATTTTCACATAGTATCTCAATGAAAGAAACACTTGGTAGCATTTACTGAGGGCTTATAATGCATGGATGCTTTAAAAGAATTAGCTAATTTGACATTCTCAAAAGTTATACAGGGAGAAGCAGCACTACTGCTGTCATTTTCATTTCATAGGACTCTGCTGCTCAATTTGATTCAAGTAATGTGACTAAGATCACAGCCCAGATATGGGATTTAAATTCAGGACTAACCCCATGTATCTGTGATTTGTGATATATAAACTTTTGTGTAGTTTGTATGCATTATGTTATGATTCCTGAAGTAGCAAAAATATTATATTATGTTATGATAATTATTTGGCATTGAAGAATAAAGGGAAACCTTATTATGCCTAGGTGAATTAAAAAAAATCTTCGTTCCTTTTACATCCAGAAAGCAAAAAACATGTAGTGGCATGCACAGGATTTGGTGTATGGATTTCAAGTACTTTCTGGTAAGGAAATGGCACAGAGTCTATATGTGTTACTGCTCAGAGCAAGTAAATTTATATAGTATAAATGTTTTCTGCCCACTTTTTATGACTCACATGTTTTAATATAATATTAATATTTTAATATTTAAGTCAAAACTGTGAAGAATAATGTTCTCCCACTTACCTATGCTATGTTTATACTTAGTTTTCTTTAAGTGTCTGATATTTTTTCTCATTAATAAATGGGCAATATGAATGAATTTTCTGGCATGTTTCATTGTTTTCCTTCATATTATTTACTCTTTTCTCTGAGGGCTGTTTTACTCTTTGCTATTTTCCCCTTTTATTTTGCTGACAGATATGATTCTTTTCTCATTGAAAGAGATGAAGGAATTTTTTTGTTTAATAATAATAAAATATCAAAAATTGCACATATAAATCAATAGATTAGGAGTTGTGAATTATGTTAAGAAAAAAGTACTGTGTTGTGTCTTTGGTCACAACCCTCTCCTTGCTTCTACAAAGAGATGGATAATGAATGACTTTTCTGAGATAGAAAGCTTGGAGGAAACACCAAAGTTTTTGCATCTTCCAATTCCTTTGATGATTATTTATTTGCCTAGATTGTTGAGATTTTGTGAAAATACTTTATTAAAAAGTAGTCTTCAGGTAGACTTACAAAGTAATTTTGCACATGAGCCGAATTATGACCTTCAGCTGGGGAGATCATTCTAAATAATCTGGTGGACCAAACCTAATCACTTGATTCCTTTCACAGCAGAGATTTTGTCTTGGCTTGGTGAGAGACTGAAGACAAAAGCAATGCAGCTAGGTTTGCAGATGGAGGAAGAGGGCGTGAACCAAGCAATGCAGTTGTACTGAACAAGCTGCAAAAGACAAGGAGATAGATTTTCCTGTGGAGCCTCCAGAAAGGAGTACAGCCCTGGGGGTGCATTGATTTCAGTCCAGTGAGACCCATTTCTGATTTAGTTTTTTTTCAAGTTATTAAAATCATGGTAATCTGTTATGACACAGTAATAAACTAATACATATTCTGCAAAATGATATTACAGAGATACTTTTAAAACTCTCTAGTCAAAGAAAGTACCCATTGATTACTTGTAGCCAGTCTTTCATTGTTTGGAATTAATTTTGTCAATGGAACAGATAAAAGTTTTTGTTTTACTACTTAGGAATTAAATAAAAGGTACCATTTGGTTTCTTAAATTACTTATAGAGTTAAAAATTGAATTGTATGTTATTTAAGGATTATCAATAGCTCCATAATATCACTCTTGACTCATTTTTAAATGAAGTTACACACTACTGATTTGGATGAGATAAAACATAATTGTAAGCGATAATTGACCATCACCCTTACCCACTTACCTACCTACAGTAGACTGTTTTCTTTTAACATTTAATGAATTATCTTTCCTTTTTTTCTCTATCTCACTGTAAGAGATTTTTATTTTAGTTTGTAAGTTATTTTCTTTTATATTTATTTCAGTGTAATGACCATTTAAATTTTAGGGGTAATTGCCATGAACTAAAACAACATCTACATTTAAAGGACACATCTACCTTTGTGACAGGTACCCTGAGAACCACAAGGTCCTTGATGTTAGCTTAAGGACCCACCATGTCCCAGAGCCTTGGATGCCACCACTGAAGCATTTGACTTTGGACAGTCAAACCAAATGCAGGCATTGGGATACATGGGGTAAATTCAGACTCCTTCTAAAGGGTAGGTCAGTTTAGCACAGGTGGAGAAATGTACTTGATGGCCATTCAGTTGACCTTTCCACTGACCCTGCTCATTATTACATGAAACCCAACCTACCATGAGACAGAATGTGCTTTTCCTTAAAATAACCTTGAATATTAGTACTATATTTAATATATTGTGCTACAAGATAGGTGTAGACCCTGAACCCTGTGTTAGCATCATAAACAGATTTGTTTGATTTTTCTTTTCTACAGAGCAACATTTACTGAAGCTTGTATTGGTTATGTCAGGATTTCACTTTTGTTACTGTATATGCTGAGAAGCATAATGCTGAATTTTGGAGTTTGACCTGCAAAATTAACATGAATTATGAAGTTGATTTTGTTGGGGATGATTGTATCACTATCAACATTATACTAAATGCTCATTATTGAGAGGAAAAATGAAACCTCATTTATTCTTTGATTAGTTAATTATATAATTAATTGATTGCTTTATTCAACAAGAACTTGAAAGACCATCCAAAGTATTTTTGAGATTTCATAGAAGCAGAAAACAGTCTTTTATCCTGTAGAGGCCACAATTCCATTGGGGAGGAGAAACTCATGTTCAAACGGAGAAGTGGAAGGACAGATGACCAAAGTTACTTATAAGGAATTTTATGGTCCTGAAGTTGGAATTTTGGAGGGATCCTGGGAAGAGAGTGAGCTGGGTGGGCAGTCAGCAAGATGAAGTTTTTTTTTTTTTTTTTTTTTTTTTTTTTTTTTTTTAAGGGGAAAAGCCTTAAATTAGGGTTTCAGTAAATGATGGATTTGAATGAGTGGAACATACACAGACACTTTCATTGTGAGAAGGGCACACAGGGATACAGGCAGGGAGTGAGGCTGATGGGGAGTTATTCACAGTTATGTCACTGTTTGGCCCCAACACATAGAGAAACTTCAAAAATTACAAAAGCCAAAGCGGAGCTTTATTTTGACTTTTAGTATTCCATTTGTCATTTCGAGTGAAGTTTGGTGTGGAAAAGGGAACAAACTTCCAATCCCTAAAAACATGGCTTAACTTGTGTCTATTAATCCTTTTGATATAAAGTCTCTTAAAAAGATTTTCCTTATGTAAGTGTGACTCAGGCATAATTTATGCTGATTTCTCTGGTTGTCTTGCCAAAATCAGTCTCATTACTTGGTATTCAGATTTTCCATATTCCATATAATTAGCCTATGAGGAAAGCTAGTTAAATGAGGAAGTTAGGAGCACTTCTTATGGATTAACCATCAAGGGCTTTGTTCAGATGGGACCATTTTTAAAGTGTACTGTTCTTAGTTTTAAAAATAAAATGCATTTGATGCTTAAACAGAAATGGCCTAAAGTCAACAAGTGTTCCTTCCTTTTTCATTGTGGTACAGAAACAACAAATTAATCTCCAGGGTAATGGAAATGGAAACTTTCTTCATTCTTTTACTGTTATTTTATAAAATCTTAGCGGTGGAATGAATATTTAAAAATAATCCAACTGCCTTATAATAACGATATTGATAAAGATGATAATTAGTGTTTATTGCTACCCATGTATTAGTTCACTTGATTTTTACTGCACTGCTGTGAACATTATCTTCATTTTACAGATGAAGCAAACAAAGCTTAGTTAGATTAACTAATGTGCTCAAGTCAGTGTCAGAATTGTGTTTGAATCTAGGTTTTTTGAACTGCAACTCTTAGGTCCATGTTCTTTCATTATCCTCCATTAGTCTATTACATAGCTGAGAAAACCAAGACAGACAAAAGCTAATTAGGTTGCTAAAAGCACAGGACCACTTACAGAGCTGTGTAGAAATGTCGTCTTTGAATGCAGGGCCTGTGGGTCAGCTCACAGAACATGCCCTTCTTCCCTGGATGCTCTCTGTGGCCCATGGGGGCTGCTTGTTTTTGAGATGTGGCCTCCCACTGCTTGCTGATACTTCAAGTACAATTCATGTTATGACAGATGTTGGATGTTAATGTTTTGGGGATCTTGAGTTAAATATTTTTCCATGTTTGTGTTTCCTGATGCATGGAGCTATGATGGAAATATTTCTTGAAAATAGTTTCAGAAAATGTCCATTGAAACCAGATATCCAGAAAATTTGGGCAGGGCTCTTCTAGAGATATTCTAGCTTCTGGAGGCATTTCCTAAATTATAGTGGCACTTTTTGCCCATTTTCCTCTGCAGCTTGTAAGCCTCTGTAATACTTGAGAAGGTGACTCTGAGGATATGTTCTATAACTACTGTTTTTGGCCCAAAGTATTATCAATTTCTCAGGAGAAACTACTATCTCAACTTTAAGCCTCAGGAAGACTTGGAGCCTCTTGAAATGCCCCAGGAGTGTTGCTTTAAATTAGAATTGAGAATTAATCCATCTCATATTCACTTTGAAGTTCTGTGCTGTGGAGTTGATCCACTCAGGGATCCACTCTGATAAGGAAAAGTAAGTTTTGGCTGAATTGAATTTTCCAAAAAATGGTATAAAAATTTCCATACCACAGCCTGATACACCTGCCAGGGTCATTGGTGTGAATTCTTTTTCTATTGACTAAAATATTTTGGACATTGATGGGAGTTGTGACTTTTATATTCTTATTAATCCTTAAAAGTATGATGATATAGTATCCTTTTTTAAAGGAAGAAAAATATTTAAAATAATAAAAAATATGTGCAAAGCATAAAAATAAATCCTTGTTTTGTGTTTACTTAGAGTAAGCCTCAATTGTTTACCACTTAGGGTCATAATTGAACATTCTAACATGGTTTCCACCCTTACAAAATGTATAGCCTTCTAGGGAAACAGTAGATACTTATGTAAGACATACAGAAGATATATGGGTGGCAGAGGAATTATGTACTGCAATTTCTCCAGGGAGACAGCACTGAATTTGGAGTAGAATAATGCAGTAAAATGAGAAGGTGTGAAATGAATGAGTTTCCACAGGGGCAAAGTATACAGTGAGGCTTGAAAGTGTGAAACATGAGGTGCATGTAGGGGATAGGGAGGTCAGTCCAGCCTTGTGGGATCACAGTGTCATTCTTAAAGGAAGTGGATTAAATGTGAGAGATATGTACTGCATGGTTCCAGCCCTGATACTTCTCCAACACATGAGTTTTGGTTAAACATCAAGTAAGATTAGACATTTTGCTTTAATACCATCAAGGATATGAAGATGGCAGCTCAGTCGTCACACTTGTTCAGAACATGACCTTCATTTGCAGCAGTCCCTGGAGTTCTCGTGCAGTATACAATATGAAATGCTCCCTGGCTCAGAGTCAAGTATTTTTTATGTCTCTCAGACTTCTTTTCCTTTGTAAGCACTGATGGGCTCCTTGAGACTCATGATAAAGTGCAAACCTAGCCAGTGAAAGCAAAGAAGCCATAAATTAATATATAGGAGTTCAGAGAGCCTTCTTTCGAACAGTCTGGAATCTGAGACCATAGTTTGCAGTATCTCCCAGAAACAGATTTTAGAGTTCAACTCCCTAGGGAAGCTACTTCCTCCACCTTCAGCCATGCTTTGGGAATTGGAAATAAACAAAAACTGCAAATGGACTAAAATTTAAATGAAGCTTTAGTAGCTATGACACACTTTGGTTAGCTATTCAGAATAATGATGGATAATTTGGCAGCATGAAACATATGCTCTTCTCTTTTGCATTTGTTCTATTTACTTCCTTCAGGTTTTTACTTGAAAAGGTACTTCACATATATTCTATGCCCCAGGTAGTGTTTCCTAATCAGAGTCGTATGCAGATCTCTCAGTGTTGAGTTCACTCATCATGTGGCAATACATTAGTGGAAGCAGCAGTTGTTAAACAACGTTTTATGAAAAAAGAGGAATAAATGTGTTGTATCAGTTTGTTACCACAAATTGAAACATACATGCACAACCGTGAGTTTTAATAAATGTGACATAAGTTAACAGAGCATGGAGTACAGAAGAATGGAAAATGGTGTCCCTAAATCAATTTAATGTGCTAAGATCCTCACATAAACAACAGATTGGGACTTTGAGCAAAACCTATGAGAAAAATAAAGGTTTTTAGAGACTGTTCACTATATATTCTTCATCAAATTCCAGTGGAAGAGATTATCTGACAGAATTAAGTACAAAGTCAATTATAAGATATTTGTCCTCTATGTAGCTAGTGTTGAGAGTATTATTTATATTAACAGGCAAAATAGTCTGACAGTACACAACAGTTATCTAAATTTTATGGATGTGGCTGTGCCCATTAATCTAGATAATGATGACATATATCTTATGGCACTACTTTAACTTATGGGTTACCATAATTGCCTTGACTCTAGAGAATGTCCACTTGAAGACTAAGGTATCAGAGTGATACCCAATAGCTGATAGACAGGTGAAAAGTCCTGACTTTCAAATAACAAAAGAAACTTTCCAATTAACTATAAATGAACATAATTTGAGCACTGGACTCTTTTATATTCATTAGATTCTTTCGAACTGTTTCACTGCTAGAAGGTTAAGGGTGTGAAATTAAAGTACTCTCCTTTCTCATATGATAAAAACAATGCGGGTAGTTAGATTGTCAAATGCATTGAACCCAGAAATAGAGATTCTAATTTCTGTAAAGCTGTAGTTTCATTTTAACATTCTTTAGCTCTGAAGCTGATTTTGGTATTGCAGAATGATTTAGTCTTAGCTCTGATGTGATTGAATTGATATTTTTCAAACTATTAAAATATAAAACTGAATCAGATGAAAAATAAATATCCAGGAATCAAAATATAACACCTTTCAGTTTTTGTTTTGTCAGAAATATTAAATGAGAGCAATTATTAAATTTAATATATGAGGCTTTTAATTCATTGATAATCTTTGTTGTATCAGATAGGCTATTTAAATTCTCCTTAATTCTAAATTTAGAAAAAAATTCTCACTGTCAGATACAGAAAAATTCAAAGTTTTACCAGACCACTTGGCTAATGGAACCACAAAAAAGAAAGAAAACAATTCACTTTTAGCATAAGTGTTGTTTACTTTGAACTAGTATTTAACTATAATAAAAATAAGACCAGAGTTCAAAAAATAATGTTTGAAATAAATATTTAATAGAAAAAAATAAGCATCTTCTTTCAGTTTGGTTTCAGTACTTTTAAATATGCCTAGGCTTCATATTTGTAAATCAAAATATTGTTGTTGGGATTTTTTTTGCTCTTAAGTAACATTTATTTTTGAAAATATTTTTATTAGTATGTGTTTGCAATGTATAATAATTTTGTTTATTTTTTGGGAATTGGCATATATATATATATATATATATATATCATGCATCATGCATCTACATATATATGATGTATGTATATACATCATGCATCATGATCATTTTTACTAACCTCCTTCCCCATCCTTCTGTTCCTTCTTCCCTGGATCCACTTCCCATCTTTTGAGACTTTATAGTCTGTTTCCACTGAGAGTGGGACCTCGTTCTCTGTCTGAGCACTGTATGGCTTTTGTGGCCAATGGGCTGAGGCAGAGGGGAAGGTAGGTAGTTCTGAGCTTAGGTCTCAAAGTCTGTGTATCTTCCTAATGATGACCTTCTTTTCCATTGCCATGACAATGGGTCTGGATAATCTCCTGCAGGATGAGAGACATGTGGAACAGAGCTGAGTCATCTCAGTTGCTCCAGCCAAACAGAGCTAGTATCAGCAAACAGCCACCTGATTGTAGACATATGAGCAAGTCTGGAAAAGATTAGCAGAACCATTGAACCAAGCCCCAGCTGACTTAAGCATAAAAATAAATGCTTCTTGCTGGATGCTACTGAAGTTCTTGTGACTGTTTGCTATGCAGTTCTGCTATGGAAGTCGCTATCTGATATATTACTTCTGCTGATCAGCCATAAGAGGACAAACTAGATTGACTTACTTGTATTTTTACAATAATAGGGATGGGTCGCTAAAAGTTGATTGCTCACTTTCAAAAGATTATCCTAGTAGTATCAGTTCAAAAGTGGGGCTGATTGGCTTTTGGGTAGTGAAATGTTTAACCTTGGAAAGTTCAGTGGATCGTGAGCTTTTGTGGCCAATGGAATGAGGTAGAGGGAAGGTAGCCAATTCTGAGCTTTGACCTTGATTTTTTTTCACCTTGAGTTTTCAACTTTATTTCCCTCTCTTTCATGATTCTATTTCAACTTTCTCTTTCTTGTTGAGCAGATATTGACTAAATGTTTATTTAGAGCCTCCTATGTGTCAGGCAGTCATTGTGGTATACAAGGGCTGGATTAAGGGAAAGTTTACCTTTATTTGAACCAATTAATAAAAAATTAGTTAGATAAAACATTAACTTGGTGATGTTTGCATATTGAAACACTGAATATTTTGGAGTGCAATTCTGACCTTAGAGAGAAAAGAAAGAGAGAAAATAGACCTGCTACCTAGGGCAAATGAGACAGAAATCTGCAGATTCTCTATCAAATTGAATATAATGATTCCCCTCCACCCAGCCAGTTCTAAATAAAGCTGCTTCTCTGCACTGGAGATGAATCATTGCATTCATGATAAGGCACTTGAGAATTACTGTTGTTTACAGAAAGCATCACCAGTAGCATGGCTTAAGAATACCCTCCAGTTAAAACACAGACATATTTGCAATGATGAGTGATGGAAAAGAGCTCAAATCTGCTTAGGTCTGCAAGTCTTCCTAATATCCAGAATGCACTCTTATTAGGAAGTTAGGAAATGCCAGCACTGAAAAGGGAATGCTCAGGGTAGATATTTGACCAATACCTAAATTCCTATAAAGGCATTTTTGAAGCTTCTAAGTTTAATGGCAGTTTTGGATTTATAATAAAATATAAAACTTGAGAGATGGAAATCACGAGACAGTAAAAATTCCTTTCACTACTTTTGAGATTCAGTGTTTATATTATCATTTAATACAAGATAAAAAGCACAGAAATGGGAGTGCTGAGAGCTGGTTGGAGGATATTTGTGTCACCTCAGCCTTCATGGATTGACAGAGGAGGCTCTGCCAGGTCAAGGTGAGTGAGTGTCCTCAGACTGGTTTGAATGGTTTGGATTTGACTCTCTGGATATGGCAAATATTACTTGATTTATTAGCAAAGCTTGCTTGCTATTTGATAAACACTGTACCAGGCATGGTTAGAGGTGCCCTTGATAGATTGATTGGAGAGATTAAACATGGCGTGAGAACAATTTAGAAAAAATGATGTCAGAAGTAGTACACAGTCTTAACAGACACAGAATAATAAAGCATCTGTAACATTTGATTCATTAAGGGCTTATCAAGTGTTTGTCCTTTGCACAATGCTTGAGATGAAGATGACATGGGAAGGGGTACATGTAGTCCCTTACTTTGAATATATTGGCAGAGGTTTGTTCTTCTTTTTCAATATTTTGTCAATACTGTCACATGAGAAGTTTTATCTGTTATTATTTAAGGAGCATTGTCATTTAGCACAAATAATTCTCAGCACAGCCACTTACCAGTATGTCTTGGGTCAAGCTAATGACCTCTATCTTCAGTTTTCTTACCTCTGAAATGGAGTCATCATCAATGGCTCTGATACAGGTTTGTTTGAGGACGCATCAAGAACCACTTTAATATTCTGTGAAGAAGATCTCAGAGGTGGCATCTGTGAGGACAGTATTTTGTTTCCCTAAAACTCAACACTGTGCTTTTCCCACTGCAGGCACTCAGGAAATGTTGCCAGATGGAAGTGCGGAGAATGGTTGATGTTAAAGGGCCAATTTAGAGATTTATTCTGTGAGATTAAAAGAATGATAAAAAGGAAGCTAAAATAAGAGCTTTGATATTATTTATCAATTATCATTTTTATAGGTGAAAAAACAGGTCTGAGCATATTTGTGTTAGTATGAGTCATTTGATTGGAATGGACAAAAGAATTATATGAAGATATTTTACTATAGAAAAGTTGTGTTTGTGTGGAAAAATGAAAAGAATGAAAGAGATGAGAGAAGGAGCCATGGACCCTGGGGCCCATAATGGGGAGATTGGCACAGAAAGGTCTGCGAGGGATGGACAGGATTAAGCATCACAGAAGGAAAGACTAGGAGTTTATGATTCAAAGGAAAAAAATATGTGAACATCAGAGACAAATACATGACAAAGGAGTTTGTGCTACTTATGGTC
>PVJX010032679.1:0-20246 GCA_004027295.1 Dolichotis patagonum
TTTTTACAGAGGATTGCCCCCCTGCTGCAGCGAATGAGCCAGTGTTGACACATTAGTACCAGCCAGAGTCCCGGACTTCCTTGCGTTTCATTTCCTCAGTTGTTACCTAATGTCCTTTTTCGGCTGGAGCTTATCCAAGACTCACTTTTAAAAACCTGATTTCTCCTCTCGGTACTGTCGCTGTTTCCCGGGCGTGCGTTGACAATGTCTTACTGCCTCAGCGCTGCTCTTCCGCTGCCATCGGAGTGGCCCTCTGCCTGTGTGTCACGTGGACAGGTGTCCTCCAGGGACCCCTGCTGCATCCTCGCTGTAGCGGGCAGTGTCCGGCTGGGTCCCAGGCTCTGGGGTCATGGCTGTCCTCCTGACTGTGGTCGGGGGCAGGACTGCACCCTGTTTCTATGCAGGTGACAGCTCTGGACGGCACGGGACGGGCTGCCTACTGTCCCCCTCCTCTGCAGTGGACATGATCACCTGGGGTGCGATCACGAGGATTGTGTGCGAATGGCTGGACAAGGCCATCAGAATGGGGGGGACAGACACAGCCTCAGTGCAGCGAGGGCCAGGCCTGGCTCTGCAGTCTTGGGTGGTCCCGTCATGAGCCTCAGTTTCCCCTTGGAGACTTGGGCGCGCTCAGATACCCTACCCAGGCTTGCTGGGAGAAGCAGTCAAGGCCTCTGAATTCAGTGGCAGTTGCCAGAGGACCACAGATTTCCGTCTTTTGGGACCAAGCAACCTCTTGTGTGTGGGGCCGGGACCGGGGCCGAACACCTGCTAAGCACACGGGCTCCAGCGTGGCCACGCAGCCTGAGGCCGGGTCTGTCTAAACAGCTGCTGTCCTCTGGGGCTGTCTCTCCCCAGGGTCGCTGGCCCCTCTGTGCCTCTCTCTGGCGAGCTGCAGGCCCGGTGGACAGGATGTTTCTCCAAAGCCCATTGAGAAATCCCCCTGGAAATCTCCTTTGGCCCCGGTGCAGGCAGGCGAGAGAATCGAGGACAATAGGGAGCCAGAGAACCAAGGGTGCCTTTGTCCAGGTTGCCTGGGCCAGGGTCAGCGGAAGGCGGCCGGGGCGGGTGGGCCATGTGCGGGCCGTGGATCTCTGCCCGGGGAGTGGCGGCTGTGATGCCCGGGCTCTGCTGCACCAAGCCACGTGGTTCTGGGTGACCCGTGCCTGCTGATGGTGGCTCTGTGCCTTGTGGAGTGGGGGGCACCCTGGCGCCTTCTCCAGTGGGGCTGTGGGCCTCATCGCCCCTGGGATCCACCTGCAGCCCTGCCTGCCCTTCCTGAACAGCCTCACCTTGTCCCGGGACCCCTCAGCCTGAGTGTGAAGTCAGGGCCCCCGACCCCAGGCCGAGAGTCCCTGAGTTCCATCTGGGCTCCCCTGTTCCCGCCTGGACTGTGGCTGCCTCTCCTGCCCACAGGTCCCCTCCCTTCCCTCCTGTTTGCTCCCTCACTTGGGGACTCTGTGTCTTCAAGCCATGGCCCCTTCTTGTCTCTTGTCCAGCCTGGAGTTTTCAGAGGCCTTCTTGCCTCTCCCTGTGTGCTGGGCACGGAGTTTTAGCTGAGCATGACTTCTAACGCCAGCTTCTCTGGAGGCTGAAGCAGGAGGGTTCCAAGTTCAAGCCCAGCCTGGGCAACTCAGTCAGTGGCTTAGCGAGACCCTGCCTCAAAATAAAACATAAAAAGCCTGAGGAAGCTCAGTAGATCAGTGGTGGATCCACGCTGATGACCAGGTGGGCTCCCGCCTTGTATTCTGAGGACAGCAGTGTGTCCTGTCATTGGTCCAGCACGTGCTGTCCACGTGGGGTATGACCTGCGAGTGGCCACTGGGTGCTGGGCCTGACACTGCCAAGCTTTGTCACACTGCCTGGCAGCCTGGCCACCCTTCCTCAGAGCCCTGGGGGCCGGGCCTGCCGCTTCCTGTGGCAGGGCTCGGCTGTGCCTGGGTGACTGAGTTCCTGGAAGGTGCAGCAGCTGCAGGAATCGGAGGTCCCGCCCTGGTGACTCACTGGGGTGGCCCAAGGCTGCAGCCACTACCCTGCCCCCAGAGGGGCCAGATGGGCAGTGGGCGGGGACAGGCAGGGCGGTCCAGCCTGACGTGTGCCTCAGTTTCCTTCTGGGAAGAGGGGCAGGAGGGAGGCAGGTGGGTGGGTGTGTGGGGACCTCCTCCCCTACACCGTGCCACCAGCCTCGCTGGACTCACCACCCCTGAATCCCCGGGCCGCCCCCATAGGCCTGGCCACGCTGTCCCTGTCCCTGCCCTGCAGCAGTGTGTGCCATCGCTCCCTGCTTGGCCAGTCTGGGACTGGGTGCCCAGGAAGGTGCAGGGAAAAGGCCAGGAATGGTGGCGGGTGGCAGGGACTTGGGTGGGTGCCTGGGTCCCATGGGAAAGGGGGCTTGAGCTGGGTAGGGGCTTCCTGCCCTGCCTGGAGCCCCAGTTCTGGCCTGGGCTCAGGGCCAGGTCTCCCCTGAAGACACCACCAGCTCAACATGGGAGGTGTGGGTGGCCACAGTGGGCTTGTCCCTGTCACCAGGGCCCTGGGGCAGGGGCAGGAGCGGGGAGGGGGAGGAGGAGGAGAGTGGGGGGGAGGCGGGAGGCCTTGATTCTTAGGGGGCCGGGGAGCAGGACCTGGGGCAACGCAGGGCTGGTGGGTGTGTGCACGCACACCACGCAGCACCCCTTGGTCACTGTGTGCCCGTGTCCCTCCCCTGCCCTGGTCCTGCTGAGCCTGCAGCCTGTGCCTCCTGTGGCTGGGTCCCTGGTGAAGAGCATCCCTCCCTCCCGCCACTTCTGTTTTTGCTTTTGATCTTTTGCTCAATACTCCTGATTGCGGCCTGGCCTCTGTGTGGCCTCAGCAGGTGGGGAGAGGGGCCCACTCGGTTCCTTTTATCCGAACCCTCCCAGCCTCCCCTCAGGAGCAGTGCCCACTTCTTTAAGCTTGAGCGTCCAGCCAGGTGTGATGCTGCCTACGCCTACAGGAGACTCCAGGTGACAGGCGGCTGCCGGCGACCCTGCTGGGGGTCACAGCCCCCCACAGTGCACCCCGCAGGGACTGAGCCCTGAACCGGAGACCCCACTCCAGGGCCGCTCCTCGGTGCCAAGCCAGGCAGTAGCCCGCGTGCTCTGTGTGGTGTCCTTGCGCTGTCCTGCGTCCCACACCCTGTGGAACCTGCTCAGCCTGCTGGAGGAGGAAGAGCAGCCGTGGGGACAACCAGGGAGACGCATGTGACTCGCCCTCGAGATCAGACTCCTGCCCCGTGTCCCTGCTCTGAGCCTGGGTCTCCTCAGCTGTGGTGCGGGCTCAGGGACCCTCGCACGGTGCTGGCAGGTGGCATTTTAGGGGGGCATCGAGGCAGCCGTGGGTCCACCGAGTTCCCGGAACAGCGGCAAAGAGGGAGGCTTGGGGCTCTGGCCCGAGATGGGCCTGACCCGAGAGGGGACAGTCGGGAGTCCCTAGGTCGCTGGGGTTTGTGGTGTCTGCCCAGGCAGCTCAAGGCCGAGGGAGCACCCATCGTGGGGGTGGGAGAGGCCCGCACAGGCAGCCAGGGCGTGGTGACTTGAGAATTTCCGCCTCGCTGTGTTACTTGGGGTGTGGTGCTCACCCTCTCTGGGCTCCAGTTTCCTGTAGTTGGAGGTGACTCCTCCTCTCCGCCTCTCCATGTCCCCAGTGTTGTAAGAAGACTGAAAAACCAAAAGGGGCCAATGCACCTGTTTACTGTGGGCTTGGCGGGAAGGGACAAGGGGTAACCTTGAGACCTGGGGAGAGTCGGGGGGCTCACTCGCACTGCACCCCAGCACCCTGTGTGGCTGTGCCTCTTGGTGCCCTGTATGGCTGGCCGGGTCCTCTGAGGGAGCTGCAGGACCAGAGGGGCCCAGGGTTGTGGATGTGACTCACGGAAGTGTCCAGATGACACTAGCTGTCCCAGGGTGAGGACAGACAGGTCAGTGTGTCACCCGAGGCGTCCTGAGATCCCACCTGATGTCACACAGGGATGGGACCGGTTTATACCTGGGATGTCCCCTGGGCTCCCTTTGTGGCCCTCGGTGAGAGCCGTCCCCATTGGAGCCTGGTGGACTGCCCAGATTGTGAGCTGCTGGTGGCTGTGGCTGGTTTCCCCTGGGGTCTCCCATGGCAGCCTGACCACTGGACAGGAGGGGGAGGGACCCCGTCTGCCCCTGGGACTTCAATCAGAGTCCTGATGTCCCTCTGCCTCCCCCCTGAGCCGGGGACCATGAAAGGCGACTGTCTGTGGGGGGTCATTCTGTTGGGGCGGCTGCTGCCCAGAGGTGGCTCCCATTTCCTCTGTCAGCTTTGATCTCTGACAGCCGGGACACATGGCAGGGTGGGAAAGCTGGCCAGGGGCGACCCCTGGCCCTGAGCCCTCAGCGGCATGGGGTCGGGCGTGTGCTGGGCTGCTGCTTGGCTGGCCCTTTCTGGGAGGACAGTGTGGTCACCGTCGCTGCTTCCTGTGGTCTGGGCAGCTCACATTTTGCTCTGGTTTGAGCTCGTGGCATGATTCTCTCCCTTTCTTCCTGGGTCCTTGTGGCAGCCCTGGAGGAGGGTTACCCCGAGGTGAGGGCAAAGCTTGCTAGGTGATTTCTGGTTGCTGGGCCAGACGTGGTATAGGAGGCCAGGGTGAGGGGCCCTGCTGGCTGCGGGGATCCAGGCTCCTGGGCCCCAGGGCCTCCCCGAGTCTCTGCCATTCCCTGGCGGGGTGCCCGACCACACAGTGCCCTCCAAGCACCCTAATCCCCTGTGCTGGCTGAGGTTGGATGCCCTGCCCCGCCGAGCACTCCTGAGCCCGGCAGCAGGGCAGGACAGGCCAGATCCTGGGTTGGTGCCAGTGACGCCGGAAGGAGGAGGGCACTGGCCATACTCCAGTGGACAGGTCTGTCCCTGGCCACAGTTCCCACCCTCCAGGAGGCCCTGCTGTCTGCTCTGGGGCCGGGCCAGGGCCCTCGTTCCTCAGGGTCCTGGTATAGAAACGGGGATGACCACGGGATGGCCGTGTGCCTGCCTGGGCCCTTAGCGGTCCCCCAGCTGAGGTGGGGGCCTTGCAGGTCACAGAGCTGAGTGGCCAGGGCTGCCCTGGCCACAGGGATCGGTGTGGCCAAGGGGCCGGGGTGTAGGGTTGTGAGCCTCTAAAGGCCTTCCCTCCTTCCCTCTGCCTTATCTCTGCATTCCCCACATTCCTCTGCCTCTCCTGAGTCCCCGTTGCCCTGTGCCGCCTGCTCCCCATCTCTCCCCGGACAGGGCTGTGTGGGAGCCCAGCTCCCCAGGCTGCGGTGGGTGCGCGGAGGCCAGGGTCAGCGCTGGTGGGGCAGCTGGGCTGAGCTGAGGCTGCCAGGTACAGCACAGCCTGCCACTTGCTGTCCCCCTGATCCCAGAAGACCCAGATCCCATCTCCCCACGTCTGGCCTGGGGCCTGTGAAGCAATCCTCAGAGCAATTTCCTTTCTTTGTCTGGCTTCCCCCGGGGACCATGCTTGCCAGGCCAGGAGGGCCGGTGGCTGGTCAGAGCCAGCTGGACCCCTTCCCGGTGAATCTCAGGCGAGGTGGGTACCAGGAGGGGCCAGAAGGGACCGGGAGGTGCTGTGTCTCTGAAGTCCCATTCCTACAGAGCTGGCAGCACGCCCTTGCCCTTCCGTCCATGAGGATGTCCGGTTGAGATCGTGGTTCCAAATGGCAGTTCCTCAGCGTGGCCAACCCTCTGTCCTCCCTGTCCTCCCTGTCCCAGGAAGACACATGGGGGATCCAGGAGGGGGCATCTGGGCAGCCCCAGCCCGCCCCTCACCTGAGTGAGACCTCGGTGTTGTTGCAAGTGTTCATGGTCCAGAATTCCAGGGTGCTTGTGAGGTCCCCGTGGCCCTCCAGGTGGACAGCGCTGTAGGGCTGGTGTGGTGCCGGAGCTGGGGCGACTCCTTCCCTCCCTGTCCCCCTCCCCCACAGGCCAGTGCTTCCTTGTTGCCTCTCATTTGGGGCCCCAGGCTGTGTCCTGACCTAGGCCTTTGTCATGTGGTCACCACTGTTCTCCTCCATCCCAGGTCCTGGGCTGTGGCTCTGTGTCCCCTGTGGAGGATGGCAGGGCAGGACGGGGCTGGCTGCTGGACTGCAGGACTGCTGGACTGCAGGATGCAATACAGTGGGGAGTCCTGGGGCCCCTGGGGCCGAGGCCATTTGTCACGGCCACCAGCAGGGTCCATAGGAAGAGTTGAGGGGAGGGGGCAGCGGCGAGGGCATGAGCAGCCCTGACATCTGGCGTTAGGACCCTGTGTGTTTATTTCTTGGAAAACAAAACAAAACAATGCGCTTTTAAGGGAGGCCAGGCCCTCCCCTGGGAACGCTGGAGGTATTCTCAATTCTCAACGCTGCTAGGCCCCTGCTGGGCTGTTGTGGCCCGGCTAGGCCTTGAAAGGGTCTTTGGGGGGGAATCCGAACCCTACCTCTGAACTTCTTGGACTTCTAGGGTGGGGCTGGGGTTAGAGTCTGTGTTCCATGACCCAGCCCAGGGGCAGTGGGGCTGCACGCTCCAGAGACGGTGACGGGACATCTTGCCTGAAATATTCATAGTGCCAGCCCCAGACAGGCCAGACATTACTCTGTGCGTGTGAGATTCAGTTTCCCATCCATCTTTTTCTCCATGGACTTCCTGGCATCATAAATCTTCTAGCAAGTGGTGAGGAAGGAAGACAAGAACCTAAGATGCTGCAAAGATCTCTTCGCATCTGTTACCATGTTAGGTCTTTGCGTGGTGAAGCCTCCGGCCTGGAACCCTGTCCCTGCTGCCTCTGCCCCACAGGGACTGAGTCTTTGGGCTGCTGCTCATCTCCCGGGGTCTGGGTGGGGGGGTCCCAGGATATAGCGCCGGTGTGCACATTTGTCCCACATAGCTGCAAAATGTACTCAGTCATCCTAGCGGTTAGGGCTGTGTGTCCCTAGAAATTGGTAGCTTTTATTGTTGTAGTGTGAAGGTGATAGTCCCTACCGCTCCAGCAGGCAGACCTGGGTGGATCGGGGTTGGGGTTCAGTTGTGCACTGGTGCATGAGGCCCCCCACTCTAGCCCCTCTGAGCGTGCAGGGGAGCCTTACTCCGGGCCCCCTGCTAGGTCACCGGGGCTGGCTGCTGGAGGCCTTGGGCTTGGTCTGCCGCTCTCACTGGCCAGGCTGGGAAACCTGGAACCCTCCTTACTGCAGGGGTGTGGTGAGGGTGGGCAGGAGGAGGGAAGGTGCTTGGAGTAGACCAAAGTCTCAGTGAGGAGTTCTCTGCCCGCTGGGGGAGATATGGTCTCGGGAAGGCCTGTTTCAGATCCTCCACGAAGAAGCCCCTCTTTGGAACCTGGCGTGCTCCATGGGCTCCTGTCCCTGTGCACCTTTGCCAGTGACCATGACCCTAATCCCTGGTGGCTGCATCTCCACCCTGTCCCTCGCCAGGCCTAGGTGACAGTGAGACGAGAGGCGTGCAGTGTGATAAGCCGCAAGCAGAGGTTTTTGAACCAACACAGGTCCCAAGCTCAGGCAGGGCCCCGGGGGTGGTGGGGTTCCGATTTGAGGCTGGACTAGCTGGGGTCACTCTTGGCTCTGTGGCCAGGGCACTGATTTTCATGGATGTGGTTTTGTCTCAGCATCTGGGAGTCATTGTGTAGCTCCCGGCAGAGGTGGGGGTGCTGCTGGGGACAGCGCTGTCCTTACAGTGCCTGCCACTGGGTGCAGGTGTCCAAGACCTATGGGGAACAGCATCTGGAGCAGCAGTGCCAACCCCGCTGTCCCAGCAGCCCTTAGCTTTGGGGACAAAAGTGCTTCCAAAGCCCGAGGCCTGTGACGTGCGGTCCCGTTTCCTAGGGTTCCTGGTTTGAGCCTGCTGACTACTAGGAGCGGAGACTGTGGGCCCCCCGAGGGAGGATGCAGCCCGTAGTCCTGGTGAATAACGAGGTGCTGGGCTCGCTGGCACGCGACTGCAGGCCCAGGACTCGGAGGCAGAGGCTGGAGGACTGTAGGGACTGGGCGTTCGTGGCAAGATCCCCATCCCAATAAAGTAAAACAAAGCCGTGTCCAGCGCTTGGATGGGGCCAGGGCTGGACGGCAGTGCAGACAGGCTAAGCTGGGCTCTTTGGAGCTGATCTGCTACCCTCCAATTCTGGCAGCTTTTCTCTAGCAGACTCATCCTGGGAGCCCCAGAGACCCTTGATTAGGCCACCTGTGTACCTGGGCTGTGCTGGGCGTGGCCTTCCCAGGCAAGAGGCCCTGCCTGACCCTGGGATCCACCCCCCAGGTGAAGTGCATGCGCGGCCCCACCCCCACCATGCCAGTCCGTCTTGCCCACTGGAGCTCTGGCTCTGTCGCCAGCTTGGTTGACACCTGACGAAAGTTATGTTTTATCTGCCCTTTTCTCAGTCTATGTCTGGCTCCTGGCCAAACCACTAATAACAACGCAACACACAGTAATCCTCACAATTGCGGCTGTGAGGCCTGGTGTGCCCTGCCCCTGCGCCCAGGGAACCCCAGCTTTCTCCTCCTCAGGGAGACCCTTTGCTCTCTGCCAGCTCCTTTGAATCCCTGGTCTCTGAGCAGAGTCTCCCGGGTCCTTGCCTCGGTGTCTCTGCCAGCCCCTTGAGGGGTTCACAGAGGAGCCCTGGGGCGTGTGCCGTGGGAGATGCATCGGGCCAGTTTCTAGGGAGAAGAGGGCAGAGGAAGTGGGAGGAGCTAAGAAGGGCTGGGAACCCAGGGCTCTGCTGCCCCAGCCCACTTGTCCAGCATCTGCCCACTGGAGAAATGGGTCGGCACTGGGCCCTGGGTCCTGGTTGCACCCTGACAGCCACAGGAGGGGACTGAGCAGGGCACGGTGACCCCAGTTTGCATGGTTTTGGTCCAAGGGGCCTGGTTTGGGAAGGGCCAGGTTTTGGGGAGCAACTTCTTAGACAGCAGCGAAGAGGAAGCTCGGGGTGGGGGGGTCACAGACACTGTCCTGGGGCCACCGGTCCCCATCCTAAAATAAGTTGGCACCCCTGCACCTGTCTTGTCCCAGTGGGATCCCGTCTGGTAAGAACTGAACTCTTAACCCTTGTGGACTCCAGATGTCCCTCCCTGGTGTCCACCCAAAACTCGCCCGTTTGATTCCTGGTGAGCCACAGTCCCTCTGCCGGGTCCCGTGACGCTCAGAAGTTGCCCGGGTCAGCTCATCTCCGAGTATAGCAACTCCATGCTGGACAGTGTGGCCCTGGGGTGACCTGTGAGCATGTAGGGCACAAGCCTGCTTTCCTGATGCCCCTGCCCCTGCAGGGCAGCATGGGCTGCTCCCTGTGGCATAGCTGGTTGGAAGCCGGCGTGGCTGCAGGAGGCTGGAGGGCTGGGGCTGTCCCGGGCCTGAGCTCCGCCCTGGTGTCCTGGTGCACTGGGTGCTACGGAGGCAGCACCATTGTGGGTGACGGAGACAACTGCACCTCTCCCCAGAGCCTGGCTTTCCCCATCTGTAAAATGGGCCGTGACAGTGTTTGCTGTGCAGGTCACAGATGCCCCGGGTGGCCTGCCTGGCCCAGTGCCTGGCTCGTGAGAGAGCCCAGTGGATACTGGCGGTGACGCTGACTGGCAGGAATGAGCCTTGCTCAGAAAAGACAAGTTTCCTGTAGAACGTGGCGTTCAGTGACTCCACGGATCCCACAGCTGCATCCTTGCCAGGTCTGCCCCGAGCATGGGCAGGTGCCCGTTTGCTGTCAGCCTCGCGTCTGGAAATTGGTGGCCGTCAGCACGCAGGACATCTGGGACTGTGTCCTGACAGCTCGCGGGGTCTCTGGGCTGAGGGAGGGTGCAGCCAGGATGGCAGCCGCACGGTGACAGCTGCCTGTTTGTGTCTGGGCAGGGACCGCTGGCGTGCTCCCCGTCATGATGCCTTCTCTTCAGCATCCCTGTGCCTGGCCTGCTGCCTGTCTCTTGGTGTCTGTGGCTGTCCCCGTCTTAGATGCTCGGTTGGGGTGTCCAGCAGAGGCTTCTCCACCAGCGGTATGGCCAGAACATGGCTGCGGGGCACCGTGTCCACCGCCCGAGGTATTCTGGAACTCACCCTAGTCTCTGCTGGCTGCTGTCACAGTGCTTCTGTGATGTCTGACTTTCCTGGGCCATCGATGCCCCTTGCTGCTCGGCTTTTGTCTGCATGGTGCTGGGCACGGCTTGCCCCGCAGTACCGGCTCTCCCCGGGCCCAGGGAGTTTGGCTTGTAGCCCTGGTGTCACCCTGGAGGAGGGGACAGACCCTCAGATGAGCTTGAGGGGCCTGTGGCTGGATGGGCCAGGAAGGGAGAAAGCTGAGGTTAATGCAGGGGCCTGAGACCAGGGACCCGGAGGACAGGGTGAGATCTGGTGTCCCCAAGCATCAGTGCTGTTGTTTCTGTCAGCCATCGTTGGCCAAACCAGCTGGGGACAGCGAGATTGATGGCCCGTGACTAAATCCTGAGCGTAGCCGCTTGATCACATGACCTGAGGCCAGCGGCTGCCGAGAGTGCCTGCCTGTCTCCCTGTTGCCTCTGAAGGTGGCTGGTAGCACTTGGTGGCAACTGCCACCATGCACCAAGCATCCTGGGTTCATTGCTTCCACCTGCATCTGTTCCAGGAGCCACCCTCCCCCCCTTGCCCAGGGTCCCTCTAAGCTGAATTCATTCTGCTCCAGAGGGCTCAGATGGGCCAGATTTCTGTCTTTCTGTAAAGAAAAATTAATTTGGATGGCTGCTGAAGAAACTTGAAGGGCTCTACTTTGCAGCATTCTGGAGAGGCTGAAGCAGGATGTTCTCAAATTCAAATCCAGCTTGGGCAGCTTAGTACTTTAGATTTTGTCTCGAAGTAAAAAAAAAATTTTTTTAAAGGCTGGGCATGTATTGCAGTTTCCAGTACTGGGGTGTCAGGTGGACTTTGTCCCTGGGGCTGTGGGATGGTGTAGCTCCGCCTCCTGCCTGTCTTAACCTGTGGCAGGCTGTGACCGGTCCTGCCTCCGGGGGCTCAGTTAGGTGGTGAAGGCTGATGGGACGAGAGGTTACAAAGTGAGAGCAGAGCAGTTGCAGAACAGCCGGCTGCGCGCCAGATGGCCAGCCCGGCCCCTGCAGCTCACGGGGCAATCCTGGAAGGCTCCTCGGAGGAGGGTACTTGGAGAGCACCCACTCTTTCCTGCAGAGCCCTGCCCTGCCTGTGCGTGAGTGCAGGCACGTGGGGGTCTTCCTGCTTCGGCTTCTCCAGCCCCTTCCTTGCTGTGGCTGGCAGGAGGATGCATGCTTGGTTTTTCCTGGGAGAATGGGAGACCAGCACTCGGGTGCTGGGGTGCTCTCTGAAGGGGCTCACGGGAGCACGAGGGGTCCGCTCGCTGTGGAGGACAGCTTGGCGATCTCTGACAATCACAAAGGACACTTGCCAGTGGCCTGTGCCCAGGCTGCTCGAGCAAATAGGACCTGAAGTGGCCAAGTGTGGAGATGGCCCTGGTGTCCCCGGCAGAGCACACTGCCTGTGCAGCCTCTGCTTAGGGGCCCTGGATCGTCAGCACCCCCAACTCTGGATGGCTGCTTCCCCACCCCCTGAGAGAGAGAGTACTGGGGCGCTGGCACACTGAGGCCCACAGTGGGGGCGATTGATGTCTGCTGGCTGGCGAGCTCCGCGCTGCTGTCTGTGCCAGCGCCGTGGGAAGTGTGGTGCCCGGCATCTTCCTGCTGTGCCCGCGCCCTTCCTGTCTCCTCCTGGAGTCTCGAGGATGCAGTGTCCCCTGGGGGATGTCCCTGCCCCAGGTACTCTGGGTAGCCCAGCTGTGCTGGATGACGCCTGTGCCCTTGTGCTTGGGAGCAGGAGGCCGACGCAGGGCAGGGCAGGGCAGGACAGGGCAGGGCAGGGCGGGGGGTGTGTGGCTTGAGCCAGTTCCCAGGTCTCCTGCCTACAGCCCTGCAGGAGCCGACAGCATGAATGATTGGCTCACAGGGGCCGATGGCCACGCCGAGCCATCTGGCAGGGCTATTGTTGACCACACAAAGCATGGAGCATGGCAAGGCAGAGCCGGGGCCAAGGAGTGGACAGGGACGCTGGGACAGGCTGCCGGGCTCCCGGCACACAGCCTGCCATCGAGCCGTCCAGAGCTTTAGGTCTGTTTTATTGCTTCTTGGGCTGGGGTTGAGGGGACTGGAAGGGATGGCTCCCCCCGCCCCCCAGGATCTCCAGCTAGAAACCACTCCTGGTTCCGAGCTGATTTACTGCTCTGCTAAGATGCGAAAGCAGTTTTATGTGCCGGGTAATTAAGTGGCATTATGGACAGCTCAAGAGTAAGCGGCTGCTGTTTTAATAATTGAAATAAATGACCCCTTGACTGCTTCCCCGCTCCGTGCTGCTTCCCTCAGGGTCAGGACCCTGGACAGACAGGATGGGTGTTGGAGTTTGCGCACACCTGTGGTGCACACTCGTGTAGGCGTACGGGTGTATAAGCCCGAGTGCACATGTGTGTGTATGCACACGCCCATATTTGTGAGGGTATGCCTGTGTGCACATGTGAGCGTGCCCGTGTGCATGTGCAAGTGCCCACCTGTGTGTATGCGTGCATATAAGGGCTGCAGGGGGTGACCTCTTATTTCCATCAGAACCAGCAGGCAGTCAGGACCTGGGTAAAGTTTCTTCGTGCCTGAGACCGGGCTGACCCTGGTGGTTTTGGGTGTTGCTTCCCGTGTGAAGCCCGGCTGTAGCCAGGCGTGGTGTCGGAAGCTGGCGGCTTCTGCAGGTGAAGCGCAGTGCTGCATCTCTGGTGCCAGTCCCTGTCCTGTGCCTGTGCAGCCAGGCAGGCGCCCCCGTGTCACAGGCCTGGGTGGCTTTCTGATAAACAGAGGGTCCCAGGCGACTTCGTGCTTTCACAGCCACTGCAGTGCCATGAGGGTGGCAGAGGGCATCCTGGAGACACGATCATGGCCCTTAGAAGACGTCTGCCACCATCGTGGGGCCCGTGGGGCCACCTGGCAGCTGTGGAGCACGCCCTGGCTCCTTCCCTGCTCTGGTGTGCTCTGGGCTGGCACCGGTCCCGGTATTGGTGACACTGCCGGGCCCAGCACTGGGGCCCCTGAGCCGTGTGGGCTCTGGGTCTGCCCACGGGGGCCCTGCTGTGGTTCTCCAGGCTCTGGGGTTCAAAGTCCCCCCTTGCTGAGCCCACCAGCTCACAGGCGTTTCTGTGTGCTCATTTCCTTTCTTTTTGCGGTGCTGTGGATGGAACCCAGGGGCCGGGCACTCAGCACTAGTGAGGCGAGAGCTCTACCACTGAGCTGCACCCCACCCCCGAGCGCCTTTTTAAGCCGCCTAAATGGAGTCCCGCCAGAGTTGTGTGGTTGCCGGGGTAACCCGCCCAAGCTGGCCAGGACCCAGCGCTCACACGCAGACCAGACGCAGATGTGCCGTTTAATTCTGTGGCAGCCTGGGGAAGGTCGCCCCTGGACAATCACTTTCTGAATGACCTAGCGGGTGGGGAGTAGGGTCACTGGACAGGGAGATCAGTCTTGTGTCCCCTGCACCACTCTCTGAGCCTGGGGAGGGGGCTTGGAGCTCTTCTGGGGGTGGCGGGGCTCAGGCTCAAGGCTTGGGGGTGAGCTGATTGTGGGCTGGGATTGGGGGCACAGCGGGAGGGCCTTGAAAACCCCCAAAGCTTGGGAAGCTGGGACACCCCCTGGGGCTGCAGGCTGTGACTTGGGGATCTCTTCCGGCTCCCCCTCTGCCAGCTGCCTCAAACCCAGGTGTGGAGCTGCGTTGCCCAGCACCGAACGGGGAGCCCCGGGAGCCCCACGCTGTCTGCTGTAGAGCAAAGCAGGCCCGGCTTAAAGTGACCAATTGAGAAAGACATAATGGGGTCACATCGAGGGGCCTCCCGAGCAGGCACAGGGAGCCCCAGAGGCCCTGGAGCCGAGGAGGTGGGGCCTGAGTGTGGGGTTCCCCATGCTGGGGTGACTAGGGGTGACCTGCTGAGCCGTACCTGGGGGCTGTGACCCCACTGCACGGGGGGAGAGGGGCTTCTGTTATTGTCAAATGTGGGAACTTAAGAAGAGTGCATGTCCCGGCAAGGAGTGGCCTCATGCTGCCCGGCCCCCATGCCAGTGAATGGACGTGGGATGCACGGATGGCCTGGTTTCCAGTGGAGGGGGCAGGGTGCCCCGAGTATTCCCAGGAGGGGAGCCAGGCATGGACCCAGCACTCCTTGGCCACAGCGGATGGCCGGGCCCGTGCCTTGGTTGTGACTGCTGCCACCCAGAGGCTGAGTACCAGGCGGCAGGTGACGGGTTTTAAAGGCTGGGTATCCTGGGGCCTGGAGGAAACAGCTTCTGCCTGGTCACAAGGCCTGGGGGTCCTAAGGCTGGATCTCCCTGCCCGATTTGGGGGTCTTGACATCTCCCTTTCAGACACCCTTCTGACCTGGGGGCCGGGAGGACCGATCCGGACAGTGTGGCCTGTTGGGGGCCCAAGGTGAGTGTCAGCAGAGCCTCCCAGAGTGACCACTTGTCTCCAGGGTGCAGCTCAGTGGTAGAGTGGCTTAGCATGTGCAAGGCCCTGGGTTCTATCCCTACCTCCCCCCAAAATGATAATGCTGGATGTGGTGGCACACACCTGTGTCTCAGCATGTGGAGGCTGAGGCAGGAGGATTCCTGTGAGTTTGAGGCCAGCCTGGGTTACATACTGAGTTCAAAGCCAGCCTGAACTATATATTGAGACCCTGTCTGAAAAAGTTTAGAAAAAGGATGTTATGGTTCAGATCTAAAATTGCCCCCCAGAAGTCTCATATCTAGGGGTGCAGCCTGGTTGGAAGAGGTGCGTCCTGGGGTGTGATCCAGAAGGGTGTATTCATGTCCTCAGTTCCTTCCTGGCTTCCATGGTGTGGGCAGCTTCCTTCCCTCAACCCTTCTACCTCGGCACTTCTGCCTTGCAGCCAACCGACACGGACCGAACCCACTGGAACCGTGAGCCTAAGTAGACCTGTCCTGTATGGGGCAGTGTCAGGTATTGTGTCCCTGTGACAGGAGGTTGACTAGCAAGGAGAGCGTGACAGAGGGCTCTGCGTACCTTCACCAGAACCACCAACCGGTCTCACCCCTTGGCCTCCTCATTTCCTGCCTCTGTGGTCTTATTTCTTTTCTCCCTTGATCCACCAAATGAAGCCGGTGTTAGCACACTGTGTCCGCTGCCAGTGCTTGGGCATTTGTCTTGGGAACAAGGACTCTGTGTCCACAGTAGTGTGGCACCTGTGGGGAAACCTGACGTGGACAGGCACCTCCCCCAAACAGGGCGCTCCAGACTGATTCTCCCCAAATCCAGGACCACACGCAGGGTCCTCACCTCCCACTCCTCAGAGCCCTGCGGCCCTTTTCTGTCAGCGTCTGGCGCAGTCAGGCGGTGCCCCGAGGAAAGCTTGCTGCCTGCGTCCCAGTAAATAATGACAAGGCGTGGTGTCTCTGCCTCTTTATCTTTTGTGTGGTTCTGGGGATGGAGCCCAGGCCTGGCGCCTGCTGGCCACGTGTGAAGCCCCTCTGCCGGCCCTGTGTGGACACCTTGGGCTCGGCAGAGGCTGAGGACCAGCCTGGTGGTGGTGCGTCAGACCCCTGACTCGGTCCATCCTTCCTCACCCCTGTACTGGCTGGTGTCCTGGCGGGATCCTGCGTGGGTGCTTTTAAAAAAATCGGTGTGGATTCATAAAATGGGGAATTTTTTTGCCCACCAGGGTGGGCATCCCTGGCTTTCATCATCAGGGTCATTATCACCCAGTCAGGACAAACAGCTGGCTCTGTGCCGGGATGGAGGAGGACTTGGTGGCCCAGCTGTCTGCCCTCCCTCAGTTTCTGGGAGCCTGGGCTCCTCCTGTGGCCCTGGCAAATTGGCAGACATCATAGGGTGCACAGCTCCCCCAGCTGGTAGGAGAGCTGGGGACAGTGACTTATGGGCCCCTCTGTTTGTCTCCCTGGTTCTGAGCGTCCCCTCCCAGGGCCTCATGTGTGTCCCTGTGAAGACAGGACGTGGCCATTCCCTGTCACCTGTGGCGTGATGCCACACCCTGCCCTCCTGCCTCACCCCTGCAGGGCAGTCCTGCATGACGGAGGCCTGTTTGCTCTCGTTGGTAACCAAACATTGACCTCATCCCGGTGCGGCCCTCTTCTGACCTTTGGGTCAGTTCTGCTTTGTATCTTTCTTAAAGCAACACAGCTCATGACAGGTGCTGGGCTTGCTGCTTCCTTGTGCCATGCCCACCTGTGCCCACCCATGGGTGCCACCCACGCTGCAAGGCTCCTCAGAGCTGTCGCCACTCTCCTGAGATCCAGAGTGGGGAAGGAACCTGCTCAGGGCCACACACAGGAGGTGGCCAGCTAGGACATGGGCCCAGCCCCTCGCACAGGGACACGACTCTACTGCTTACTCCAGGTGGCCTTTGCCCCTCCGGGACAGGAGCCGAGCCTGGAACCTTCTCAGGCCCGGCGGGTGAGTTGTGTTGACCAGGTCCTCAGTGGACAGCTTGGCTCTGTCCCTGCGCTGTGGGGGGCTGTGTGCCTCGAGGGGCATGTGCAGCGGTGGGGGATGCGGGTGACGGGGGTCTCGGTCCCTGCCCCCTGCCTGCCCCACCATCTCAGTCTGCAGTGCCACGTGATCTCGGGCAGGGCCACCCCTGCAGGTGGCGCTGCAGCCAGGGAGGCCGGCACTCCTGGGTGCTCGGGCGGGGAGTGGTGTGGACGCTGGAGCTGACCCTCAGCCGCTGTGGCTGGGCAGGGCCGCAGGGCCGCAAGAGGACAGGACGGCGGTCCCCGTGCTCCTGTGTCTGCCAGCCTCGGCCAGGGGAGGGGCCAGGGTGCAGTTCCTGGCACAGCCGGGGCAGCCGCTCCCGTGGGTGGACCTGCCCACATCTGGGGCCACGCCCTGACCCTGACCTCAGCTGCCGAGGTGGCCTGCGCCGTCCCTCCTGCCTAGGCAGCCTGCGGCAGCTGTGGAGGCCACCTTCCTTCCTCTTCTTCCTCTTCTCTCTCCTTTCCCCTCCCCTTCCCCTCCTTCTTTTTGATGCCGTTGGATGTTAAACCCAAGGCCTTTGCACTGAGCTACATCCCCTCACTTTTTTGAGACAAAGTCTCACCAAGTTGCTCAGGCTGGGCTCAAACATGGGACGCTCCTGCCTCAGCCTCCCGTGTGGGGACCGCAGGGGGAGGTTCCCCCTCCGACACATCTAGTTCAGGCTTTCTGCTGCTTCTGAAGAGCGGCCTGGAGAAGGAGGACCCTGACAGGAGGCCCAGGCCGAGGAAAGTCACCCAGGTGTCACTGGGAAGCCAGCAGCCTGCGGGGTGTGAGGCTGGGGCTTGTACTGGTGGAGACCCGGGAAGGACCTAGGAGAGGATTGCGAGCCCCCTGCCCCTCTCCTGGCCTGGGTGTTACAGTTGTCACGTGTCCCCTTAGCAGTGCAGTGGAGGACGCTGAGGTTCACCGATGAGGACGCTGAGGTCCAGAAAGGCTTAGTCACAGGAACAAGGTCACACAGCTGTGCGCTCGCTCACCCTTCTGTCCCCTTCCCGATTCCCTGCTCACCTGCAGGGACCTGAGGCCCCCTCCCACCAAGGGTCACCCCCTAGGTTGTGCCCAGTGGCCCAAGATGACGAAGTCCCTGACTAGAAGGACCCTAGGCTCCTGGCTGAGCCCTGCTTGGGTCGCCCTCAGATGGCATGGTGCCAACGGCCGTGCAGAAAGCCAGGGTTTCCTGAGCGCTGCCCGAGGCTGGCAGCTGGACCTTGGTGTCACTGTGGGCAGAACTGGTCCAAAGGGCACTAACTCTGGCTGCGTGTCTGGAGAGGCCACTGGGCTGGGAGTCACTGGGCGAGGGGCAATGCAGGCTGGGCTGGGACAGGAGGACGCTGGGCTGCCACATCCCCGGGTCCCTGCCTCAAGTCTGTGCAGGTGAGCGTCCTTCCAGTTGGGATCACTTCGGGTTTCACTGAACCCGGGGGACCCCAAACCTGGGTGGACGCTCTGGCCCAGACTTCCAAGTTCAATGCTGACTCCATCCTGGTGACTCCCACGGTGACCCTGGGGAGCCCAGGCCTTGCCTCCCTCCTTGCCAGCAGAGCCGATGGGCATGGGGCGGAGGTTCTAGCTAGGGCTGTGGCCCGCCCACCCCGGGCTCCCACCTGAGCCCCTGCTTCGGTTTGCTGCACCCTGCAGCTGTCACAGCAGACCTGCAGTGGCCTTGGGCCGAGGACATCTTCCATGGCCCTCCAGATGCTGTTCTCGGCCTCCTGGTCCTCGCCGTGTGTGTGCCCACCCACGTTTCCCACCTGGGTCCCTCCTCCTGCCTCCCTCCTTTCTCCTCTCCTGGCTGCGGTCTGTGTTTGTGGCTGGGCGAGGCCTGGGCAACCTCCCCCACCCTGGATCCTGGGCTTGGCTGCCCCGATACTCGCTCCCCTGCCCAGTGTCCCCGTGTGGCCTCCCCAGGGCCTGGGAGTGTGGGCTGTGGCTGGGCTGGGGTCGCCTCTGGCATCTGTGTGGCCCCTGGCCAGCCCTGGGACTCGCCGGGGTGGCAGAATCACCTGTGTCCCTCAGGGAAGCTGCCTGGTGTGTCCTGCATCAGGACCATGGCCAGTGTCATGGCCCCAGGACCCCTTGCTGGGCAGAGGCCTCAGCGTTGAAGCAGAGAAGGGGATGTTGCAATGCCATGCGTGCTACGTGATGCTGCTCACGTGGTCTTGTCCCTGTGAGGTGGGCGGTGACCCCAGCCTAGGCCAGGCCTGCCTGGGAGGTGGTGCAGGAGCTGAGGGCAGCGGAGGGAGGGCTCTGGCAGGCCCAGCCTGGTGGCAAGTGCGCCGTGCGCAGCCAAGACGGGACCTGGGGCGCTGGCAGCCGGAGCCGGGGTGCGGGAGGGCCCTGGTTCCGTGGGGTGGGGTCCCCAGTCTCCAGGCTCCCGGCCAGGGCTCGCAGACCCGTGCCTCTGCGTCCTCACCGCTGGCTGCCTGCCAGAGCTGTTTCTTTCTTAAATGAAACCGAGGCTCTGAGTGGTACGGCAGGTGACCCAGGGTCACACGGCCGTGACCCTGTCCCTGTGTTCCTCTCCAGTGGCTGCCGTCACACGTGTCCTGGGCCTTGATGGCCCCCACGATGTGTTTTATTTTTCGCTTCCAGGGACCACAGGGGAACAAAGCCCGCTGCCTTCCCTTCTGGAGCTCAGTGTCTTTTCTGTGTGTTCCTTCTCTCCCAGCCTCGGGAGGCCACCTGTGGCCCTCTGTGGTAGAGTGATCATCACCTTTGCTGTCCTCCAGGGTCATAGTGTGTCTGACCTCAACTGGAAAAAGCTCTGTGTTTGTTTGTCTTTTTGAGACCAGGTCTCCATATGCAGTCCAGGCTGGCCTTGAGCTCACTTTGGAGCCCCGGCTGGTCTTGAACTCTCAGTGACCCTCCTGCCTCAGCCTCCTGAGTGCTGGGATTATGCCCAGCTAAAGCTCTCCATTCTAAGAGTGTCCTGCAGTGGGGCTGCCCATTCTGCCCCCGTGCCCTTGATTTCATTGGCAGAGTCCCTCTTGTCCTGCTAGGGGATGCCCAGTAGACTCAGGGATCAAGCTGTGCCTCTTGGGGGGTGACTTGATTCCCCTGACCATAGCTGGAGACTTTCTCCAGAGCAAGGTTGTGGGGGAAACTGAGGCCTGGGCTGGCCCGGAGGGTGATGGTGGACTGCAGCTCTTGGGCAGGTTTCTCCCTGACGCCACGCTGCCCCTTCCAAAGGGACTGTGGGCCCTTGTGGCGCTCACAGCCTCCCCGCTTGTGGCGAGCCCCAGGACGGGACAGCCTGTCCTTTGCCCTCACTGGAGAGTGCCCTGCCCCAGAGCTGTTCAGGCAGGCTCTGCCGGACCTTTAGGGCCAGTACCACCCGCTTTGCTTTCACCTGTCCCCATGCGGTGTCTGAGTCACTTCCCACCAGGCGGGTCCTCACCACCCTGCCTAACTGCAGGGACGCTGCCCTGTGGGAGGCTGAGTCGAGTCCCTGCTGTGACCTCTGTGTACCGCAGCCTTCTCCCCCTCCTGGCTTCACCAAAGTCACACAGCAGGTGGGGACAGAGGAGGGATCCCCGTGGTCCCTGCTGCGGGTGAGTGGCTTCCTGACTCCCAGGACCCCTCTCCTGAGGACTCGACACCTACTGCTGTTGGGTGGCCCTGAGCTGCTCCCTCGGGGGCAGGTGGCACCAGCTGAGGCTGCTGTGGGGGACGTGTGTTTTCACAAGCAGCCTGGGACTTGGACCCTGGGAGGGGCTGCG
>PVJX010032680.1:0-20237 GCA_004027295.1 Dolichotis patagonum
GCACAGAAAACCCAAGTCCCTTGGTCAGCCGGGCTACTTGCAAGATTATTTCTTGAACTAAACCTTTGAGTACAGCATTTTCATCACACAGGAACTGCTTGATTCTGCACTTATATCCTCATTTTCTCTTTACTGCTATAAGTGTTGGAACTGGCCTCCACTCATCAACCCAGAGTCTGATTTGCAATGTACCCCTATGACTCTCTTTTGAATTCTAAAATTACTTTCTTTATTTATACGGTGATCATACAACTTAACACCCTTTTGGGAGTCAAAAAGTTGCTATTAATAATTACATTTCAATGATAGACTCTCTGGGGTTACCTTAGATACTAAACTTAAGGTCACCCTGCTTATTTAAAAATGATCTTGCATGGATTGCTAGTGCATGGAAAAATGTGGGTTTAGGTATGTGTCTATTCTCTCTACACAGGTATTCTCCCTTTGACCTAATCCAATGGGGTCTTGTCTTCTGGTGGTTCTTATACTTGGAAATGATTTATAAACGAATGTGTGGTAAAGAGCCTTCTACATTTCAAAGACCACCAAAACTATAAACCGATGTTAGTTATTTGATATATGACTTAAAAGATGGGAGAAAACAACTTATAATTGGAAGATGGTTCAGGTAAAAGCGCTCATCATCTCTTCACTGCTGTGAGCAAATACCTGAGAAAAACAACTTACAGGAAGTTTATCTGGCTTGAGTTTAAGGATTTCACTCCATGGCTAGGTGAAGGTAAAAATATAATGGTGGAAGGACACAGCCGTGGAGAACTGCTCAGCCTAAGACGGTCAGGAATCAGGGAGAGAAGCTTATTTCAGGGAAGAGGGGGCACTCGTGATTTCCTTCCTTCAGTGACACTACACTTCCTAACAGCCCCTTCGGCTATAGGCTATGAAATCACCAATGGATTCATCCATATCATGAAATTACAGTCCTCAGGATCCCATCAGGTTCCCAGAGCCCAACAGCTGACAACCACAGTCCACATGAGCTTTTGGGGGGGTCATTCTAAATCACATCCTCAGCAGGAGGGTATGATTTTTCTAAATTCATTATACTAACAACATATTTGATCATGACATGGTCTGACAATAGGACCATACTATTCCTATTTACTAGGATTTCCCACTGACTAGGGTTGGGCTTACCAGCTTGTTTTTAATATTCATAAACTTAAATTATCCGACTGTCCACCTATCAGTACTTGTATAAAATCACAAGCAGTCAGTTCACTGCTTTTTAAGAGAAGTTTCATTCCTTCTTTCCTTAAAACTCTCAGTTTCTCTACGCAAATTGATACTCATACCTCAGTTTAGGCAAATGCTTTAGCCTGGTTCCCTGGTGAACAGGCCTCATTTCATCACTCATCAAGCAGTATTAGGGAGGCTGTATTTTGTCTTGGAACAGAATTTAAAAAAATGATTTTGATTGTCCTCGAGGAACTAACTTAGAGTTGTGTAAATATGAACCTCATTAAGGATCTTGCGGCAAAGATTGTTAAAATCTCCCTCAAACACAGAGAGGACAGTCTGGGAAACAGTGCAAATTGAGCATGATTAAGTCATGCTTTATCTTTTGAAGTACAATGCTATTTCCTGCACTGAGCCCAGGTCAAACCCGATTAATTTTGAACCATGACAAAATCAGTTATCTTTAAATTCAAGAACACTGAATTCTAACAGCAGCTTTAGTATTGGGGTGCTAATATAAAAACACCATTTGACCTCTGAGGTTTATCATCTAAAACTCAGGAAAAGTGCTTCTCATTTCTTAGCGGTCTTCGGAGGTATTTATTGGCTAAGTCACACATTTGATTTTGCTGGTGAGCCACGTGCTGACTTCTTGACAGACGGGATTGTGGTGTTTTTTTTTCCTTGTACTTAAAACTGGCAGTCTGCCGGGTGTGGTGGTGCATGTCTGTAATCCCAGCACTCCGGAGGCTGAGGCAGGAGAATCACTTTGAGTTTGAGGTCAGCTTAGACCACAAAATGAGCTCAAGGCCAAGACCAACTAACCAACCAACAAAACAAACCCAGCAAACAAAGACTGGCAGTTAAAAGGCATTCTGGTCTCTGGTTTCCTTCACCGGAAACACTGCTCCTCAGGTCCTAAGTCCGATGATTTGTGCTGTTCCCAGTGGGGCCTGCAGCGCAGCGGACTCTGACTCTCAAGCTCCCCGGCCTAACTAATACCGCGTGTTCCCCTTCTCCATTAAATTCTCTTTCCAGCTCCCAGCTTCAACCTCCAAAGGAGCCAGGGGACAGAGAAGCTGAGCTGTTCAGGATAAAACTTCTCATCCTAACTCCCCACACACGGACCTCCTGCTAGATCTACCACACTCCAGCACCCGGCTCGCCCACAGTCTTTCCCTAACGCGCCCCCTGCCATCGCTACCTTCCCGGGCACCTCCTCTCTCCCGAGCCTCCCCTTTCTCTGAGGCCCGGGCCAAGCGCGCAGTCCCTGCAAGAACACACTACAGGTTTCGGCCAATTCCCTGCCCAGGGGCAGCGCTGTTCCCAACCGGAGCAGGGCAGCCGGCCGGGCGCTCCCTGCAGGCAGGCGGGGTTTAGACGATCGAAAAGCAGTCCGGTCTTCTCGGGTTCGGGGCGCTGGTGCGGCTGGCACCCAGCAGCCTCCCCCCACGTGGGCCCGGGCCGGGTGCGTCCCCGCCCAGCGCAGCCCGAGCGCCGGCTCCCGGGCTCGGCGCGGCCTCCGGCCTCGGCCTCCGCCTCCTCCCGCCGCCGGCGCCGCGGGGCTGTGACGCGGCGGGCAGGAACGCGCTTCCGGAGGGGCGGCGGGCGGGCTTCCTGCGGCCGCCCCGCCTCCTGCCTGCTCCGCCGCGGCCCGGGGAGGAGGCGCCCGACAGCCAGCGGGGCACCGGGCGCGGAGCAGCGGCGCCGGGAAGGTAGGGCCGGGCGGAGGCGGGCGGGCGCGGCCCGGGCCGCTCCGGGGCGCACGGCCCGGCCGGTTCCGCGGGGCGCGGCGCGGCGCTGTCCCGGCCGGCGCGGCGCAGGCAGTGGCGGGGCGAGGCCCGGACCCGACCCGGCGGTTCCGAGGCGGCCGCCGCTTTGTCCGCGCTTCCGCCGCCGGCCGCCCGTCCGGGCCGGGGACGCCGTGCGCTCCCGGCCTGAGCCACTGCGGCACCAGGAGCGGGGCGCTGCGGGGAGGTCGCGGGCCGTGGATTCGGAACCGGTACCGGTACCGGGACGCGGGGTCCAGGCCCAGCCGGCTCGGTCCCAGCGCTCTCCGGAGGCCGCAGGGGAGGGAACCCCTGTGTGTGTCTGGAGCGCTGTGTCTCCGCAGAGGGTGCTGTGATCCGGAGCCTGCGCCTCCCGGGGACCCCAAGGAAGAGGGGCGTCCGGGGCCCGGCCGGGAGCTGGGGAGGACCCTGGAGCGCGCGGGACCCAGGCGGTCTCGGTGCACCCCACTGGGTCGGGGCCGGGCCAGGGGGCTCGTATCCCCACCTCCCAGAAGAATCGAGGTTCAGGGAGTAGAAGGAATCCGCCCCTGGCCATCCCGGATTCCCCGGGGCCTAGCTCCAGAGCCGAGTTTGAACTCCAAACAGCAGCAGTGTATTGGGAAAATCGAATGTCAGACACCTGACCCAGTCTCATCCCTTCTTGGAATATTAGATTTTTAAAAACATTTTATGGTAGCATTCTCAATGAGGTTTCTTTGGGGCTGCATTCCACGTAGATGCTCGGGTGGGGTAGGATTCCTAGGTCCTTCTGTGTAAAAGTAAATGAGGGGTGAATTTTGATCAGATTCCTTTCTTAAGTCGTCTACACCCATCAGGTCATACATTGGGACATTTGTGTAAATGAATGAGGACTTTTGTTGGACGTTAACCTAATCGTATTTGCGGGCATCAATCAAGGCTTAACTATTCTCTATTTATATGGACATTAAGAGAGCAGGACTTAAGACTTCCACTAATAATGTCCACATTTTAAGTAATTGTGGTTCATTGATCCATATTAAATAGGACCCTGAAGAAGATATAATGGAAAAATAGAAGTCAGATGAAACAGATGAGTATTTTGTTTCCAGGCATTTGGGGAAAGTAGACTTTATTATTAGAATGTTAATTAAAAAGCCCGGGAATGTGGTTAATACTTAAGTAAACTGAAAGCAAAATACATTCCAGCCTCACTCACTCACGACTTGACAGTTTTAAGTACTTGATTTTTTTTTTTTTTAAAGAACTTAAAGTTCTACAACCTATCCCTATCTGTGACATGGAAAGTATGAAATCAACAATTTTGAAAAACAGCGCATTTGGTAATTTTGACACTCAGGCAGATTTTTTTCCTTAACTTGCTGGTTAGTATAGTTTAAAGCTGCCCCCAGTTACCAGTGTGGTTCTACACTGATGTTGATGGATTCCTGACTCCAGAAAGGACTCTGGAAATGTCTCCTCACTTTGTCATACTGAAAATGAATCTGACACTCTGGCCTGGTGCTGGTTTTCTTGAGAATGCTTGCCACCTCAGGTTGTGCCTTTGTTTCGCTTCTTGCTGAATAAACTGGCATATTCACGTGGGGGTGTGCAGGGTGGTATTTGTCACTAGCATTTTGTGAGTATTCTGGTTTTCCCTGAGCTGTGTTCTGTGATGACGAGATAAAGCATTATGGGACTGCTCAAAGTTTAAGAGAAGGTTTGAGTTCTGAGGATTTTAATTTTTGGATGTGTGATAAGCTGAATGTATGTGAACATTCCCTATGGACTATTGTTAATTTTAGATTTGCCCACTTTTCATGAAGCTGGGGTTGCTGAGGCTTGGGTGGGGTCTGAGAGGATTATACTGTGGAAATGTAAAAAGTCTATACTGTTACTGGCAGTGTTTATTCTGAGCTAGTTTTAGGTTTTGAGGTTTTTGTCCTTTTTATCTGGCTGCAGAGGATGGCTTCCTTGGGGAAGGAGGAGTAGGGAGGAGAGTGTGGTCCTATCAGGCTTCTGAAACAGTAGTCTCTGTGGCTGTGGAAAGTTAAAAGAATGTTTCAGTGCATGTTCGAATGAAGAGGCACAGTACCGAAAATTCAGAATATTGGCTGACTTAGAATATTTCTATAAATAGTTCAGCAAAACAATACCTTTTCTTGGGGAGCTGCTGGTGAAAGGAGACAAAGGAGTCAAATTTGACTGTGTGAATTTTGCATGGATTTTAGAAAGGGCTACTGACCTTTCCGGTGTGAAGTTTTATTTATAAGTTAATGTGGGTTTTAAGAAGACAACTAACTTTAAACTTTTTGGTTTGTGGCTTTAGAAGATAGGTTAACTGTAGCGTATTTAAGCAATATGCTTAGCTTGTATATATGACTTCATCATGAAATGCATGAAAAAGTCATTTCAAATTACATACATACATATATATACACAGACATATATGTACACACACATAGATGTGTATATGTACTTATTTCTTACTTGCAGAATCAGGATAGTTTTCTTTCTTTTTTTTTTTTTTTTTGGTACCGGGGATTGAACTCATGACCTCACGCTTGCCAGGAAGGCGCTTAAGCCACTGAGCTAAATCCCCGGCCCGATAGTTTTCAAATACAGGTTTCTTACCCTTGGAGTATGTACAGTGCCTCATTGGAGTGAATATACCTGTATGTGTGTGTGATTTCATAAAGCTTAAGATTTTGATTAGGATTCTTATTATGATTACTATGATTTATAATATCTTACTATATTGCTACAGAAGTATATGTATTCTAATCTTAATAAATAAATGTATATATTTTGGGCACATGTATACTCCAAGTTTTTTTTGTTTTCCTCTTTGTGGTAGTGGGGATTGAGCCCAAGGTCTTTGTACTGAGCTATATGCCCAGCATACCCTCCTCCCCTCTTTAAAGTTTTGTAGTAGGGTGTCACTAAGTAGCCCAGGCTGGGCTTCTTGTAATCTGCCTGCCTCAGCCTCCTAAAGTACTGGGATTACAGACCAGGTCCAGCACACCGGCTACTCCCACATTTTCTAGCGGTAAAAGTGGTTAAGCAAGAGATTTTGGAGATCCCTGGTGTAGGGGATGGTTTGGAGTGGGTGCAAGAACGTCTGTACTGAGGAAGGAGAACTAACAAGATTTGGTGGCTGCAGTAGGGGAGGACAGAAGGGCAATGGGACTGGTTCAGGCGAGGTGGCGCCCTTCCCCGCGGCTGGCAGTGCGCCCGCTCCCGGCTGCAGGAAGGGGAAATGATGAACTCGGCCGGTAGAGAGGGCTGGAGCGCAGGTGAAGACGCAAGCCAGGCGCTGCAGAGGAAGCCTGGCGGGGCGCTGAGGCTTGGGGGCGCTTAGTCAGTTGGGGCTCTGGGGCGTGCGAGGGGCTGCAGGTGAAAGCACCCAGGCGGTGTGGGTGTGGACGGCGCAGTGTGCTTCCCCGTTTCTGCTCTGATTTCCAGTTCTTTGAATGACACTTTCCCTTAGATCCGAGTAAAGGACAGAGTGGCTCTCATGCTGTGGCACGCTTGGGCGCCTTAGGGAAGCTCTTGGTGTAGTCTAGCAGAGGCCTCTTCACGGGCATGAGGAAGCCTGGGCTCCCGTGCTGGCCCAGCCATGAATCCCAGTTACCACTGCACCTTCCAGGCCTTGGATTTCCCATCTGGCCTGGGTCCCCTTACCGGGCAGCGTAAGTTCTGCAGAGCACAGTTGTGACCGAGCCGTGCCGCGATCCGGCGAGCACCAGTGCTCTGCGCTCACCCGGGATCCCGCAGGTGCTGAGCCTGAGCCGGGCGCCCTGTGCCAGGAGCCTGTGCCCAGGCTGCTCCTGGGCAGGGTGCGACTCAGCTGTGCACTGCATTGCATCCTGACAGTCCGTCAGGGTTCTTAGCCTCAGGGGCCGAAAAAATGCTGTGCTGAGTGGATATAAATCAAGAAGTTGGCATGGCCTTGCAGGTTCAGCGCGTTGTCTGGTTGGGACACGTTCTGTTCAGTTCCTAGAACAAATACCGAAGAGGATTGCACACAGTGTGCTGTATGAGATGTGATTTAAAAATGCGGTGAATATGGAAATTTAAAAAGACTTTGATTGCCATTAACCCCTTTAAAACCTCCCTCCTCGCTTCAAACACACTTACTCTGTCATTTCTGCTGCTTTCTGGAGCAGTTCTGGAAGTCCTTTTTCATGAGTGTCTTTACAAGGTGTCATCAAAAAGTATGTCGAGTGCTGACTCCCTTTCCACTGGATCTGGACCACAGGACTCGTGGCTGTTCCCCAGTGTGAAAACTGTGGAAGGTAAACATTCTGAATAGATTCAGAATGTCAGGGCCGCCACCACTGCAGGACCAGGCACTCAGTAAAGAGCTATGGTATTTTGAGGAGGACGAATAGCATTGTAATTACTGTACTAAATGTAAACAGTTAAACATTTGCCATTTTTTTGTATCACACACACCTCATATTCTCCCTTTTTTTATTTTATTTTTTTTAATTGTTTGCTTATTTTTTGGCACTGAGAATCCAGCTCAGGACCTCATGCTTGCCAGGCAGGCTGCTGCGTTACATCCCTGACCCTAAATGAGATGTTTTTTTTTTTTTGGTACCAGGGTTGAACGCATAACCTCATGCATACCTGGCAAGCACTGTGCTACTGAGTCTATTCTTTTCTTTTTGTTTTTCTTTTTTTAAAATGTTTTCAGTATTTGTTGAAAAGAAACTGTACTTCCACTGCATGGTGACCGAGGAAAACAAAATACCAGTTGCAAGAATGTTAAAATATAAAATAGTGATAAATCTCACTACAACACTTACAAGTCATATTCTTTTAATAGTTTTTTTGGATGGGGGTAGCAGGAATTGAACTCACAATCTTGTGCTTGCCAGACACGTGCTGTGCCACTGAGCTATATCCCAGCCCCTCTTCATAGTTTTTTACTCTTTTTTTTTTTTTTTTTTTTGGACACAGGGTGTTTCTGTGTACTTCAGCCTGGCTACAAACTTGCTGTGACCCTCCTGCATCAGCCTCCCAAGTGCTGGGTCCGCAAGCATGCGCCATCATGCCTGGCTGTCTTACTAGGTTTTGAGAAAAAAAAGCTGAGCGCTGGCTGAAGTGGTTTTGGGAGCCTTGGGGGAGGAGAGGAGCCCTGAGCTTAGAGTGGTGTGAGTGAAGGTATGGATGACAGGTGGGTGACATATTCAAAGTATTGTAGGTGGCCAAGTTACATAAAAGTATTACAGGAAGTCGGACAGGGCCCAGCCCTCGAAGGAGTCAGTGCAGAAATTGAGAATATATCACAACTGGCCAGAGGCGTATCCATCAAAGGCCAGGGCTCAAGATAAAGACAGAATGACCAACCTGTGTATCTCCCCAAGGTTAAAAAGCAGTATATTCTAATTGATTTCACCTGGTCCAGTAAAGTGTAGCTAGACATCAGTCACCCAATGAGGGTGACCGGGACTTTTTGATTTATCACTTAAAAAATATTATAGACAGTTAAGTTAGATAAAAATGTTATAGGCAGTCAGACAGGGACAGGCCCTTGAGGGAGCCAGTGCAGAGAAGAGAATTTATCACCACTGTGGCTGCAGGCGCATCCGTTGAAGGCCCGGCCTTAAGATAAAGATGGAATGACCGGGCCTCATGCCTCCCTCAGGAGTAGGCAGTATTTTATAGTTGGTATCAATACATTATAATTGATCAAATTGATTAACAGATGGGTGACCAAGACCTCTTGACTCATCTCTTCCAAAAAAGGACCTTGTTCTTGCCACGCACACTTGTTAATGTGACTTGCTTCCCCATCGGATCACTATTGCCTAAGCAGCTATACTTTTTTGGTTTTTTGAGACAGGCAGGCCTTGAGTTCACTATGTAGCCCAGGTTGCCCTCAAACTCACCAAAATCCTCCACCCTCCCGAGTTCTGGGATTGCAGGTGTGACACCACGCCCAGCTCCCTGAACAGCTGCTTGTAGTCTTACTGGTTTGACATAGTTTTGTTCCACTGTACCCATTTTGTGGTTTGTACCCACTTCATGATTTGGGTCCATGGCAACCCACTTGGGCCCCCTCCTGTCTCTCAGAAGTCTCTCCATAAAATTCCCTACTCTTAACTTCGTTGTTCCTTAGAATTCATTCTTCCATTTTAGGGAACACAAACTCGGCATATCAGACGTTTAATAGGTTGGAAGTTATAATATTTCCCTTATATCATTTGGAGGTCCTATATCAAAAGCATAGTATAACTAGGCGGCAGAGTCCTGTCCGATTTAGCAGGTATTACTTGACCACTTTGTTACCTAATATGATGCATGAGGTGTGTATATCGAATGAGGGCCTAAAGTCTTACACTCATCTGTCCATGGACACAGACAGGAATACAAGTGGCTACAGTATGTTTGAATAAAATTTAACACCTGTTATGCATCCTTGAAGGTTCGAGTTTACTTTGGTAGCCAGCTGCTGCCCACAAGTGGACATACCTGTAATCCCAGCCAGCTACTCAAGAGGCTGGGGCGGGAGCATCGCAAATTGGAGACCAATCTGGAAAGCAGTAATCCCCTGTCTCAAACTAAAAAGGATGTTGTTGGGGCGTGGTGGTGCGCACCTCCGCAATCCCAGCCTTTGGGAGACTAAGGCCGAGAATTCTGCAAGTTTGAGATCAGACCGGCCTGGGTTACATGGTGAGTTCAAGGCCAACCTGAACTATACAGTGAGCCTTATCTCAAAAAAAAAAAAAAGAACGGATGCACATGCATATGCTTGATTGTAGCTCAGTGGCAACATTGGGTTGGGTACCCAACACTCCCCCTCCAAAATTTTGGGACCACAAAGACAGGAGTAGTTAATTCTATTACGTTTCTTGAAGATGCAATGAAAAAAAAGTAGAAAGGGAGAAGAAATAGTAGCATTTTGTTTTGCTTAGGATTGTAATTTCAGTCAAGAGATAAGGAGCATACGTATTTGCAAAATCATGTACCAAATCATTTGCATGTACCATTTGAAGTATGAAAGCCACACTGCAATGTACCCGTGTTTATTGAGTGAATAACTTTTCATACTCTTATCAACCTAGAAGTAGCAGTGTATTAGCTCTGCCCACTGTATCTCTTTTTTTTGCCGTATGTATGCTTTATTTCAGGTTATAATTTCAGTGCTTGTTATAGAGGCAGCAGTGATTCCCACAGGAAGACATTGTAGTCCAGAAACAGACTGGGCATTATAATGTCATATTAGGAAAAATACAACAAAAAGTACCCCAGGGCCTGCGCTGTTTGTTAGAGGAGCACCGGTAGGTTAGAAGGGGCAGGGCTGGCTTAGGGTTAGAGGGTTAGGGTTAGTGTAGAGTGTGCTTAGCATGGGTGAGACCCTGGGTTTCTCCCCGGCACTAAAGGGAAAAAGATGGAGAAGGGTTGCTTGTCACCTGGGTTCTTCATCTGGAAGCCCTTGGCCAGTGAGCGGCTTGGTGAGTGAGAAAATTTTAGGATCGCTGCAAAGGTATTTGCAGGGGAGCATTGTCACACTCACAGGCGCGTTTTATTCCCGAAGTAGACCTTCCTGGCTTATTGGTCCGTACAACGAGAAGCTAAGCGACTTCTCCCTGAGCGGAGTTTCCAGATATTTCTTACACTGCGTGTGGAAGCTACGCCTAGCTCTCTGCTCCTCACTTCGGTGGTGGGGGAGGGAGACAGGAAAAGGAAGAACGTGGGAGTGGTGTACTTAGACAGTGGATACAAGTGTTACGGTTTGGGGACAAAGCTCAGTATTCTCTTTCCCTGACATTTGCCTAGAGCAGAGGCACCTGCTGCCCTTGGTGTCACTGGAGGGCTTGGGCCAGGGCCTCTCCCAGTCTGGGTCAGTATACCGCTGAGCTGCCTCCCGGGACCTGTCATTTTGACACGGGGTCTCCCCAGTTGCCCAGGCTGAGCTCAGGTCTCATTGTTAAGTGCCCCCTCCCCCAGCTGGAAGTCTGTCCTGCTTGACACTTGACTCCTCTTACCCTTGCGGCCTGGGTGGGAATGGGGCTCCGGCTCCAGTACCCTCATTTCCCTGGAGATGGTGGGTTAAGCGGTCACTAGAGATGACTTTTATTTCGTTCTGTTAGTGCTCTAATTTTCTTGACGGATCTGGGTGTGCCATGAGCTGTCTTCAGAATTCACACTGTTTTGTGCATCTGTGGCTTTGTTGCTGGAGTTTAGCAACAGGCTAGTGTTATGGGTTCATGTGCCTTAAAAGCCTTTTTCCTTCTGGGTAGGAGTAGTGGTTTTGGGACAGTTTCTAGTTTAAACAAGTGTTGAGGTTCTCAATCCACATGTGGTGGGAATGAGAGGTGTCGCATGAGCTGAGTTCCTTAGCCTTGTCTCTTTTCTAACTCCTTTTCTTTCTGCTTTTTTTTTTTTTGTTTTTGGTCTTTTTGAGACAGGGTCTCACTATGCAGTTCAGGCTGGCCTTGAACTTTCGGTGATCCTCCTGCCTCAGCCTCCCAAGTGCTGGGGTTATAGATGTGTACCAACCACCATGCCCGGCTCTTTCTGGTAAAATTTGATAATCATTAATTCTTGCTGCTTATTTGGGTCATAAACACTTCAGTAGTCACCACCAGACCTCTTCCTGTTAGACAAAGAGGAGAGAAATGCTGAGTGTTAATTGTTCTTCCTGTAGGAGAAGATGTTCTCTCTGCTGTGAATTCATCCTTACTCAGCCTCTAGTGATTCAGAGCGCAGTGTGGTTGCTGTTTTTTCCATTGTGCTCTGCCCGTTGTGTTCTCTGTGAGAAGCCTGCTGATTCTTGGAGTCCTTCAGTTCGGTTGTGTTCTTCTGGAATATATTCTTTTTTGATATTAAAATCTTATTGACATTTATTTTCTTTATAAAAGCAGAGTACAGAAAATGGAACAATTTAGGATAAATCCAGCTTTGTTGTATCTTTAGGAGATATTTATGCTAAATATGTGTGTGACAATTGTTCCCACCATTAAGGTGAGAAGGTTTACAAATGTTATAACAGAAAACTGCTTGAATAATGAGAATTTATAGCTTTTCATATTAGAAATCTAACTAACTGTATTGAAAGCACAGGCTTTTCTTTAAGGGTTGGGTTCATATTACAGCTGTCATAGGTCTGGCACGTGGCAGGTACACAATAAATATTTGTTGACGTGACTGTAGTTATTTGTACTGAATCCACATGTGACCGACCTTCCACAAAGGTTTTGTGGGAAGAAACCTGGTGGATACTTTTCTCTGTCTTCTTTTAAAACTTCGAAATAAACCCAACTCTATTGTTTCCAACAGTGATTGTTTTCTAGTGTAGTTAATTTCTGTACAGATAATATAGATTGAACATCCCTAATCGGAAAAAATCTGAAATGCTCCAAAATCCAAAATTTTTGGAGCACCCACACGCCACACATGGAGTCCCATCCCTGACCTCTTTTAAGGTCACATTCAGTTGCCAGCACTGTTAACAGTGACACATCACATTACCTTCAGGCTATGTGCATATGAAGCATAAATGAATCTTATGTTTGGACTTGAGTCCTACACCCAGGATTTCTTATTTCTATGTGCCAGTATTCCAAAATCTGTGGGGCGGGGAACCTAAAACATTTTTGGCTCCAAACATTTCAAATGAAGGATTCTCAAATCTGTACATATGAAGTTTTTCAAAGATTTCATCTGTAAATGCAAAAGGAAATGCCAAATGAGTTATTTATAACACAACTTAGAAATATTAATGATTGAGTGTGTATTTAAAGATTTGGACAGGTTCTAAAAACACCCTTTAATCTTCCTGAGTGGAGTTTGCTGTGAAGATTAAGACAAGCATGCACGATTTCTGACAGAGGGTACAGTTGCATATATTTGGAGTTGTTAATTACTAAAATGAGTTTTATTTGTATAATGAAACTTTTTCCTTTTGTAGGAACCAGACATAAGACCTGTGTCTATACTTAAGAAACATGACAGTTAAAATAACTTCTGGCCTCCATCACTTTGAATTCCGAAGAAATAAACTCACAGAACATTACAGGCCCTTTCCATTTCTATGCCCTGAGTCAGTTCTAACACCAGATGCCTGATCTTTCTTTTAAAATAGTGACTTAGTAGGCCTTCACAAAATCCCACTGTGACTCAGCAAGGCTGGGTCCCAGCTTCTGAGTTCAGGTGCGCAGGTTTTAATCCCACCTGTACATCCTTTGGTTCCACCTGTGCAGTCATCTGATTTCTCTGCAGTTTGATTCCTTCATGTGTAAAACAAGGGTCTCACTCTGTACCTCATAGGGTGCTTTGGAGGAAATTGCATACCACTACTTCTGTGATTATTTTTATTTATTCTTTATATCTGGGACGGTGTATTTTTAGGCTGGTTTCCTTCTGTGGTGGTCTTTGCTAGGTTTGCTTCACCAGGACCTGAGACTCCTCAGCTGTTCTTCCTTACTTCTGCTGGCTCTGTTATGCCCTCCCCGGTGATTCCTTAGGGTGGTCTGTGATGTTAGCTTTTGGACATAACTGTATTGTGTTTAACATGATGATACCAGGCACTAAGGTTCTGCTACTTTTATTGTTTTGCAAGACCAGTTGTTAGGAATCTAATAGAAAGGACATTAAACAGAATAAGCTACTTAGAGGCAGAGCCTGAAACAGTTTAACTACATACTGACACTAAAGTGGTCAAGCCCCCAAAATGAGTAATGGGATGGTAACGGGATGGCTGCTATCAACAGTCATTTGCTTTTGTAGTTGTGTTATTTTTATCTCTCTCTTCCATATCTTGTGTCTTTCCTAATGTAGATGCATCCAGGGTTTTGTGATTATAATTTCAAATGAAAGAAACAAAATGCTCAAACATGTTTTTGCAATCAAGTTGTGATTGAGCTTCCATAGTAACACTTAGTACTATCTGCCAGACTTTGTTATAGATATTTTAGGTGTATCAAATCATTTAAAGTTCTAAACTTCTCAGGTGTACACTGTGTCCCCCTTTTCTTACAGTATTTTCTTGTCCTGCTTTTGGGGATCCACCTAGGGTCTCACACTTGCCAGGCAAGTGATCTACCATTGAGCTACACCCCAGCTCTCCATCTGCAGGTTGAGGAAACAAGTCCAGGTTAGAAGCTGTGCAGCTCTCCTTCCCTGCTTGGTCTGAGTCCAGGCCTCTGGGTGCCCAAGGCCACATTCTCAGCCCCGTGTGGTGTGTCTCTGTGCATGAGTGTGCAAGTTGCCTGCCTTCATTGAGCGTGCTGTTTTGTTTCCAATGCCTCAGGAGACTCTTTTTGTCTTTATCATCAGTTCCTTTGTAGAAGTTTGTTTCTAGATATCCTCGAAGCTTCTTGCACTTTAGCCGGGGCTTCTGGGGGTGACTGGAGTATGGGGGTTTGGAGGTGGAGTCTGGTCCGAAAGGCAGGTTTCTGGGGCGTTGACTGGGATTTCTCTCTCCCACTCTGCACCCTCGCTGCTTCCTGTCTGCCGTCCTGCGTGCCTCGAAGCCAGTGGACTGCGGATTTAAATGAGAGACAAGAGAAGCCTCTGTTCCTACAGGTTGTAGATATCTCATATGTATTTGGTCCCAGCAACGACGGGAGTCACTAAGGTATCCTTCATTTGTTGCTGTGAAGACTTTGAGGGGCTGGGGATTTAGCTCAGCGGCACAGCGCCTGCCCAGCAAGCACGAGGTCATGAGTTCCATTCCCGGTACCCCCCTGCGCCCCCCTAAAAAACCCCAAAACTAAAAAAGGAGACTTGGTGGTAGCCACAGAGCACATGAAGAGATGGCTTTCAGGTGATGACAGCTTGTCAGGCGAGTGAGCCACACACATCCACTGTGGTGAATAAGAGCTGTATGCGCTGAACACAAGATCTTTGATGCACGAGTTGTTTGCCTGTGTTTCTGTGTCTGTGTGTGCGTCTGTGTGGCTATGGGTCGCCTGGCCTTGCCTTTCTTCCTCACACGCTGCCTAGCAGCTTCTTGACTCCTCGATCACTGTGTTCTGGACTTGTGTCCCCTCCCGATTTCTTGGTGCACTGCTCCCCGCCCCCCTCCAGCCCTGGGCCTCACTTCAGGCCTTTGGGATGCACTGTGGGGTCCTCTCCTGTGGGCACTGGAGCTGATGAGGCCCCTCGTCCCTCTGAGCCTTGCTGGTCCTTTCCCCATGCTTCTCAGGAGTTCTCAGCAAGATCAAGTCCCAGGTACATGAAGTGTTTTTCCAAGTACAGGTTTGTTTTGTTTTGTTTTTCTTGGTCCACGGTATTCACTTTACCCTGCCTCTTGGAGCCATCTCCCCCAATTGGTCTCAGCTATGCTGAGCGGTACCTGTGACCATACTTACCTGTTAGGGAGCCGGGAGGCTGCAGCTGACCCACTGCCAGCACCTTCACTTCCTTGTCTGTGGGACCCCCCTTCTGTCACCCCCCACCCCCGCTCGCTTGGCCTGTCCTCCTCTTTGTTGCTGACTTCCTGACAGCGCCCAGTTCCTTTCCCCCTCTTCCTCCTGGACCTGCCTTTCCCTGGGCTCCTCGTTCAGCAATTCCGCTTCAGATGCTGAGGACCCGTGACAGATATTTGAGACATTCTAGCCTTTCTGCAAGCATTTTTTTTTTTTTGTTTTAGTTTGTACTTTTGTGCAAATTAGTAATGATAAACCAATGGATTATCTGGCTGGCCACCTTCTAGCTGAGCGGCTTTTATTTCAGTGTCTGTGTGTGTATTAGTAAGTTAATTTTGGTTTCATAATGATTGGGTTTCAGAGCCTTAAGCAGGAGGCATTTTACAGCTAGGTTGGTTGGGTTACATATAACTTAAAGGAATTGAAAATTGCCCATTAGTCTATCTATAGTAACTTTTGGTCTGCACATTAAGTAATTTTTTTTTTTCCTGGCTACACTAAGGATTGAACCTACGGTCTTTGCTGGCCCTTTTTTCCCCCTTTCTTTTCCTTTTTTTTTTAATTTTGGGGCAGGATCTCAGTGTGTCACCAAGTTGCCCACGCCTGCCTCGGCCTCCCATGGTGCTGGGATTACAGGCCTGTGCCACCACACCTGGCCACAGGTGAAGGAAATCTGAGAAATTGTTCTGATGTGAGTGCCTGAGTAATGTCAGAGAGAGATGTCATATCATTTAATAGAGTCTATCAGAAAGTTTGAGCGGTGAGTTTGTGCCAGGTACTTCCAGGTGCGAGTGAGGCGCCTCTGTGAGTTAGGGCTGCAGGTGGCGCTCTGTAGCTCTGTCCTCTGTTCCAGTGCTCTGCACCCCTGCCTCACCTCACCTCTGCCAGCAGCTGGCCAGGGCAGGTTCTGGAGCAGCCTCAGGAGCAGCCCCCTGCTCTGTGCTGCCCGGCTTCGGGGAGCTGCAGCCCTGCTGCCCAGCTGTCCCCTCCATGCTCCCACACGCTCTGCTCGGCGGGTCTGCCTGCCCTCAGCCCCGTTTGCTTCCTGAGTGTTCTGTGGCTCTCATCTCGCTCGTTTTGCTGAGTGCAGTTACCCCCTAGATAATGACCCCTGTCTATCTCCAGGGACCCAGACCTGTGGGTGTCTCCCTGCACTCCCTGCAGCCACCCCACTTTCCACAGCTCTAGACACGGTTTCTTCTTCGTTAAAAATGGTGGTTCTGCCAGGTTCCAGTTTTCTCACACTTACGTTCCTTCACACAAATTTCAGTCCACACAGCTGCCGCCTACTCATTTTCTTGGCCCTTTGTCCATCGCTGTTTTCTTTTGGGGTGCTGGGGCTCCAGCCCCCGGGTCTTCCCTGGGCGAGGCTCCTTCCCAGCCCCTCCGCTGCTGCTGTTCTCTGAGCTCTAAACTTGAACCTCGGTGGTGAATTCTGCGCGTCTTCTCTAGCTGCAGCCCTCCTCTTCCTCGCCAGCTTCCCACCAAGGGCGCGCAGTCCTGCTGCTGGCCTGACCCAAGCTGCTCAGTGCCTTCACTATTTATAGAATGCAGTCTATAAACTCCTCTGCGTCTGGTGACCCCCTTCCTGCCCCCTCAGTTCCTGCTGTTTCCAGCTCGGAAGTTAAGTCTCAGAAATACGTCAGTACTTTGGGATCCTTTTTGGCCTTTTTGATATTTTTAAGATTATAAAATAGTAAAATTAATACGGTAGAAATGTCTAAGAATACATAATAGCTCATCTTACCAACGAGGTATAAGCAATGTTTTCACTTTTTCTGTCTCCTTTCTTTCTTTCAAGAGGAAAAGTGAGATGAAGCCTTCTCTCTCTCTCTGTCTGTCTGTCCCTCGTTTCTGTTTTCTGTAAAGAGAAACAGGGAGACGGAGGCTGCAGCTTGGGAGCGCAGACAAGCACATACTGCTGCAGAGTCGCTGCTGGGCCTCCTGGGGCTCCCTGGCTTTGCTGTGCAGACCTCGGCGAGGCGGTGTCTTCTTGCCTGCCCTCTCTGTGCCTTCAGTTCTAGCCAAAACCCTTGATCTCCATGAAACCCCCACAGCTGGGGAGACAGATTTCAGTGACTTGGTGTGCTGTGTGCTGTCTGCTTTACAGAAGCCGTCACATCTTTCTATAATGATGTATGTTTTTGTCTTACGAACTGAACTGAAAGTTCCTTGAAGCAACAATATCTGTGTTTCTAGACTTGGCACAAAACCTGATGTGACTGTCCCAGGAAGGACCTCTAGAGATGGAGAGAGGGAGCCAGTAGAGTCCAAGGGAATAGTGTGCATTCAGAGAGGAAGATGTGAGCCGGTTATGGCAACACAACCCTGGGAGCTGAGCACTCAGGAGGCTGAGGCAGGAGGATCGTAGTGAGTTTGAGGCCACCCTGGGCTACATAGTGAGTTTAAGGCCAATCTGAACTACATAGTGAGATACTGTTTCTAAAAAAATAAAAGGAATCTGTGTAATAGCCGGTGTTGCTTTGTGTAAGCTCTTGCTGGTAAGGTGATGAAGTCTCTCCAGCCCAGAAGTGATGTGAGTGAATAGAAGCAGATAGATAAGGCTAGGAGAGAGTTCGTTTGGAGGACGGACAGGACGAGCACATCAGTTGTGGTCAGCTGAAGATAGAGAAGGCAGTGTAGACAACAGCGACAGACCCAGGCAGGCTGGGGACAGGGTCTCCCTGACGTCTGTCCCTGTGGCCTCCTCTCGGCCAGCTCGTGTGGAGTGTCACTGCTGGGAAACTCCTGGGCACCTTTCCTCAGCGTAGGAAACACCTGGCAAACCGACCCACAGCCCCGAGCTTGTGCCTTTTAGGTGTGGGAAGGCATTTGGGGGAAGGAATCAGGTCATGCCTGAGCCTCCCTGAATTCTGTCACCGGTGGCTTTGAGTCTGGGACACTGGCTGTCCTTCTAGTTCCTGACAGGCTCGCTGGGAGGCTGTGTCTCCTAGTGCTTCCACGTTTTCACTTTTCCTTTTACCGTACGCGTTTGCAGCACAGAATGATCACATTCATCGCGGGGAGTTGGTCTGTGTGTGTAACACATATTAATGCTTTTCACTTCCCCTTCCCGCTCTCCTTTCCCCCTCCCTACCCTCTTGATTCCCTTCTGGTTATTCTTAGTCCCTGCTGTCTTCCGGTGCTTTTCCGGCTCCCCTGTGCTGGCCTTTGACAGACCCCTCTGGCCAGCACCTCTGTTTCCCCCGCAGGCCGAGCCCCTGCCCGAGAGCGGACGTCTGTCCTTTGCCCTTCCCAGCGTTGTCCTTGTCCTCTCAGCTGCTCCTCAGTCCTGGAGCCTTGTTTTGCTGGCCCCTGGGTTTGGAGCTCTTCCAAGGCCCGACGGTTTCCGATGTCTTTGTTGGCTTGTCAGAGTTTACAGAGGGAAAAGGACACTGGCATTTAAAGTAATGTTTTAAAGCAACGGAGCCTCAGAATATTAGGAAACATTTTTTGTTGCCTACTGGCTTTATATGAGTGACATTCTCTGAATTGCATGGTATTTTGCAACCTTTTTGGTTTTTTTGGAGACAGGGTCTCACTATGCAGTTAAGGTTGGCCTTCGACTCACTCTAAAGCCCAGGCTGGCCTCAGCCTCCCAGCAGTCCCCCTGCCTCAGCCTCCCGAGTGCTGGGATTACAGGAGTGTACCTCCACACACGGCTCTTGGCAAGCTTTCTTAAGGCCAGCCCAGTGGTCATTAAAGTGGCTTGACGAAATACACAGCAGTCCTTATATGGGACAAATATTTATTCCACTCACTTGGCGTGGAAACTTGTCACAGGGATGTGTTTCCTCAGGCGTCTGCTTGCTCTGCTTCTTTGGGGCCAGAGCTTGGGAAGGCAGAGATGGTTTATAATGCATGGGTCCACCCTGAGTCCACCTTTCAGGCGGGTCTCATGTGCCCAGCTTCTGTGGGTCCTTCGGAAGTAGTCACAGTGACCCGTAAGCCGCTGTGAACTCCAGCCTAAGAACCTGCCGGCATCGGCTGCCTGCGAAGTGGGCAGCTCCGCCTGCGATGCCCTGCCTGCTTGTCTCTGGGAAGCTGGCCCGTGCGCAGATCCAGCTGTTCAGCTCTGCAGGCTGGGCCCTTGGGAAGGGGCGGCTTTGAAAGAAACAGTTGCTCTGTAGGCCAGCCCCTGAACGTTTTTCTTAGGAAAGGAAATTCCACCCCTCCCCCCAAAATCCACGGGGTTAAGCTGAAATGTAATTGTTTTTATTAAGAAGCAAAAAGGGTGAGTTCGATCCCCGGTACCAAAAAAAAAGTCTTAAAAAGTTAGTAATAACTGGGTGTAGTTATATGCCTGTAATCCCAGCTGCTTGGGAGGCCAAGGCATGAAGACTGCAAATTCAAGACCAGCCCGGATAACTTAGATCCCCTATTAGAACAAAAAAGTTAACAGGCCACGAAATGTAGCTCAGTACTCCTACCACTAGTGGTACGATCTTATCTACATATCATGAATTTGGTAATATAAATGACCAGTTGGGCCAAAGCCAAACATCATAATGCCTGTCCCACCAGAACTGAACAATTCATCATCCGTTTTGTTTACATAGATTACCTTATTTTACTGAATGTTTTGAACAATATAGATTTCAGATTCTGATGTAACAGAAAAATAAAGGAAATTTATAGAGAAAAAAAAGAAGCAAAAAGGACAATATAAAATTTTTTAAAATAAACAAAAAACCTCATTGTCATGTAACTGTCTTTTTTTTGTTTTGTTTTGTTTTTTTATCGGTACCAGGGATCGAACTCACGACTGCCTGTTTGCAAGGCAGGCGCTTATGTCGCTGAGCTAAATCCCCAGCCCTTGTAACTGTCTTTTCCAAGTCTGGTTATTTTATGTTTATGAACCGTTACGTGACTTTCCTCTCATGTTAAAATACACGTTACCGGGCCG